>VZSF01010150.1:94376-146436 GCA_013398295.1 Chionis minor | reverse complement strand
GGGCCGACTTCTTGGCTGGAATGACTTTCATAAATATTTGTGACTGCATTTTTTATTTTACATTTTGTGAAGAAATGTTCTTTTTGCACATTACCTTAAATCAGATTGAATTAATAGTAGCCACAAAGTAACCAGGCAATCAGAAAACATTTCTTAATGGAAGCTGTGATAATCTATACCTGACAATATCAGGAGCCGAAATACCCCAGGATGCCCCAGCATGTCTAAAAGTAGAGTATGTTCCCCAGGAAAGCTTTTTCAACCAGAAGAGAAAATTCTTCCAGCATTAGCCAGAGAGGAAAAGAGGAAAATATTGGGGTTGTGTCTGAACTTCAGAGGCAGATGAGAATTTTGTCATACAGGGGCAGATCCCACATCTAGGCCAGGAAGACATAATTTCTAACTATAATAAAATAACCTGTAGAGGAGGTACATCTGCATTTTTGGTTGTATGCTGTCTCACACGATAGGAGACTGAACTGGATTGTGTGTGACAAGCAGAACTGAAGCAGCAGGAGGAGGCACAGAGAGGCACACAGCAGAGGCATCCTGATTTTCTGCATCTTTCAATGGTCAGTCAAAAGTATTCAACTGGTTCTGTGCTCATCCTCACATTGAGTCTCTGACCAGATCTCTAGGACCTGCTCTTCCTTCATTAGAAACTAATGAAATTGAACTTTCCTTCTAACTCCTTTTACAACTTTAAAACTCATTATGTTCTCTGTTTTTCGTGTACAATGGGAAATATTCATCAGAAGTTTTAATTTTAACATTAATAATTGCAATCCATAGGAAGTAGATGCAAGTAAGAATTTATGTTTCATATTACTAGGTACATTTAACTCCACTGTTAAAACTAGGACTTACTTTTGAAATTAAAAGGGCAGCTTCAATGAGAATGGAAGTTTCTCCATTCTTGTTGGGGGGATTTTTTATGGTCTTTTTGAGCGCTCATAGTACAATTGCAAACAGTTGTAATATATGGTTCGATGCCAGGTCAATTTGTACTGCAACTGCAAGTAAAACATATCAGGCTAATATGTAATTATCTTTAGATAAACACTTTGCAGAAATATAGAAAATGCCCTCTGGCAGTGGCATTCAGCTGGCATAGCTGTCATTATTAGAGTATTAATTGGGTTGACAGTAGTCAGTCAAGGAACAGCAAAACGGTGCTTACGCTCTAGCTTTAAAGGCTGCCTTGCCCTAATGTTTTCATTAAAAATACCATGTAAGCCATATTTGAATGTGTATGCATGTGTGCAAAATAAATATTAAAAACTCAGTCTCTTTGCAAAGGTCCTTATCTATTCTGAGGAGGCCGTGGGTTGCTTTCGCTGGAATAATGATCACTGGTGCGCAGAGAAGAGCATTTTGGTGTACTTATGCAGTTACACAAGAAAGCACAGAAGATTCACTTAGTTGGTTGCTTTGTTATTCTGCAAGCTAAAATTGCCATTTCTATGGAACAAGGGCAGCAGCAACTTGCAGTCAATCAAGGTTAGCAGAAAATAGGATCTGTAATTTGCTCTGAGTAAAACCTGCTCTATCCAGTTATCTCCATTATGCGAGAGGTGCAATCATACTAGGAGGGGAGAACGGCTGAATACTGCTGAGGATGGGAAAAGAGGTGTAAAGGAGGTGATGGGATCAAGCAGCTGTAGAATCAAGCTTGGAGCCAAGGTCATAAAAAGTCATTGTAAGAGCATGGTAATTGTTACCTAAAATGACCAAAATACAGTCTGTCTCCTAGCGGGGGCTTACAGGAAAATTCAACAAAGACTAAAATCTTACATAGATGGAATCTGTACCAGGTAGTTCTTGGCACTATATTCCCTCCCTTCCATGAAAACAAGTTCAGATTCCATTTAGAAATAGCAATATTGTGATTGATCAACTCTGTGAGCACAAAACACCTCTCCAGACGAACTGTTTGGACCTCTGTACCACTCCAAACATTTTGTGAAGCAATGAATTCATGTTTAAGTGTCTATGAATCTCACTGGATTTTCATTCCAACTGAAATTGTTCATTCACTTCTTAAGAGATTATTTACTTTATTTAATAAACTGCACTTGCTCTTCCTTTAGCCTAGCTCATATGTTTTGTCAGTTTTGCTGTATAAAGACAAATTGCCTACAAGAAATTATATATATTCTAATATGAAGTAATCCTAAAGATACTACGATATATTTTATTTTGGATAATTCCATCACTGAGAAAGTGGGAAAACAATTTTTCTCTACATCAGCATGGTAGAAAATATTGGTATCACTTTATAAATGTCCATGGACAAGTGCACCATGAATCACTGCGTCTGTGCTCTGCAGGAAAATTGCAAGGACCAGCTCTCCTGCCTTACAGACCTGTGCAAGAGTGAGCAGGGTCTAATCTCTATAGGTATGCCAGCAAGCACTTTCTCTTACTAAAGCTGGATCTACTTCTCAGTCTGAACTCCTGGTTTCTTTACTACTGTTTAAACAATATATATTAACTATTTACGCTCAAATTTGAGTTGTGCTTACTCTTACCTTCTTTTTTTTTTAAAAAAAAAGTTAAACAGAAATAATTTGGAGAGAAGAATGAGAAAAGAATAAGAACTGGAGATGACACACTGTTGTATTCACATAGCAGAGGAAATTTTGTTTCAGACAGCAGCTACTGCCTAAACTCTGCCAGTTCCTGACTTTTGAGTGATTGATGCTGCTGCCTTACAACCATTATTCCAGTGAAATTTCTGTTCCAATTTATATGCATCACAATATCCATTTGTTATAGGAGACTTTACAAGTCTCATAGTGAAGGGGTTAAATAATATAAAAAGGCAAAAATGTTGAATAGCCTAAACTACTTTCTGTCTTCTGTGACCATGGGCTGGGCTTTCACTGGAATTCTAATGAGGAAAAAATAAGATAAAGCAATACAATTCCTCATTCATCTGTAAGCACTTCAGCACCAGAAAGATAGAAGTAAATTGAAGGGAATTCAGACAAAGACAGATGATTAAAGGTCTGAGAGGACTAACTTTTTGAGTAAAGATTAAAGGAAGAGAATAATAATAACATACACTTTCATACTTCTTTCATTTCAAAGCAAAACGAACATTAAGAACCATATAGTGTTGGCTGAGAAAATTGCACAAGGCCTCAAAGAGAAGCAAACCAGCAGGGCTGAACTGCGGAAGCCCATAAATGAGTGCACCAGGTGTGTCATAGGATTAGACTGGTTTAGGTTGGAAGGCACCTTAAATGCTTCATCTATTTCCAACCTCCCACTACACCAGGTTCCTTAAAGCCTCATCCAACCTGGTCTTGAACACTGTCCATCCCAATAACCCACTTACAGCGGCTTCAGAATCACTGGTGGATTCGGGATGTTATTCAACTTTAAAAAGTCCTCATGTCAGGGAAGGGTAGATGCCACTGCACAAGGAAATCTGGAACAATCGCATGGCGTGCTAAGAATGAGGCAGGAGTCACTCACTCCTACAAGCTTCCTCCTTTATTCCAGATACTCACTAGTGTGATTTAAAGTCAGAAGGGAAAGGTGGTCACCATTTCCTCCTATTTATGCATCTTGATGCCCTCTTCACTACTGACCCGTCTTCAGATGTGCAAATCAGCATAATCCAGCTGATAGCCCCAAGGCTTGATGAAGTATATGAGATAGCTTTGGCATCTGTATGATTTTCACCCACACAGAGAAGCACTGGCAGGTATCTCAGCAACTTCAGAAATTTAGCCATCCATGCATCCCAGTGCACCGAGCAGCTGGGATTACCCCAATATATGTCTTTAGCATCAACTGACCTGTAGCTGCACTTTGCCCATACCTAATGGATGCAAATGGTTAGGAAGGGTTTTCCAATTAATATGATGCAAAATGCAGAGAGGCTCAACTTGAGCCGGTACAGACTTACAATGCAGCTATACATGAGGACAGATTTGCAGGGTATTAAACTCAGGATTCAGAAGAGAGAGGGCATAAAGAAAACCAGAACAGGGGTGGAGCAAAAAATCTCTTGTACATCTTTTACATTTAAAAAAATAAGGGGAGGAGGAGGAAAATCTGTATTCCAGTAACAAACAAGCCGATGCCAGGCGTTCTGATACCATCTATATTTTATAGAACACAAACAATTAAGCTTAAAAGGATAATCTTGTACATCGCTTAGCCTGAAGTTGTACTGTGTGTGTCAGCAAATGCTGCCTCCCCAGTGACTTGACAGTACATGTGGCCACTTGTAAGAGAGCCGTGAGGACCTATTCCACAGACCAAACCTTATCCAAAGTCCATTGAACTTGCAGACACCTACCCACCACAGCATGCTTTGACCTCCAGGAAGAGAGTACGCTGTGCTGACGGCTGTTCCAAAAGCTGTTACCTGCATCTGTGCAGAGCAATGAGAGGATTTCCTAGTGACATACATCTTGCTACCACCCCTCGTCACTCTGTGTATTGAGACGATTTAGAAATGGCACCAATATTCTGCTACCGGCAGTAATTGTCTGTTGCTTCTGCAGATAGCTGTACATTTTTATAGTTAACTGCAATGTCATTAACGACGTGGGATCCCATTACCCAAGAAACAAGTTATCTGTGCATCATATTTCTATAGAGCCAAACAGGGAATTGGAACAAATAGTCTGTAAGACAGAAAGAAAAGGATTTATTTTTTTTCTTCTCCTTCTACAGGTCCTTAGCCGTGGAATTCATTTTTTCCTATGCTGTGCCAGTGCCCTGACTTGCTTTGCGGTATAACTCCCATCTGTTTTTCCAGGGCATTCAGGGACAAGGTGGAATGGGGGTCTAAGGCAACACACAAACACAAGCTGTTTCCTTTCTGGGAAATTTGGGGCAGTCTTTTTGTCTATGTGTAGGATAGTGTCTGATATGTACCTTTTAATGTTGTGTAACCCAGCACAAATGGCTACTGTCTGGCAGAACACTGTGAATCAAAATAAAGTCAATTGTTACCGGCTCTTGCTGCAAGTCCTTTTTTTAACTAAGGGAACATTACAGCGTACGTCTAAATGGCATCATTTATATCCTGGGCAGCAGATTATGCTGGGTCAGCTTCAGCCATCTGGTCTGAATTATTGGGTAGGAGTAAGGAGGATTGTGCAGGATGTTGTTCAAGAAGGAAAACTGATTCACACAGTAGAAGTAGCAGGGAAGTGATCAGAGATCGTACCAGCCTGCCAGTAAAGGGCTTTAAAGGCCTTGCCTATGGAAGCAGTCCAAAGAGAGGTTAAATAACATACTTCACCAAAAGCAACTATGTTTTGTGGCTTTTTTCAAGCAAAGTGTTTCCATATTGAGTAAAATAGCCATTATAAGAGAAAGGAAAGAAAAAGTAAGGGAAGAAAAAAACCTTAACTTGAAATTGGATGAGTTTTCAACTCCAGCAGGAGTATGGCACAGCCCCTCTGTGAGAAATGGCAGATCTCCAGTTATCAAGCTGGTACCTAGCTTTATGGTCATGGTGAGCTCAAACCTGCCCCCATTAGCATCCCTTGGTGCGGCAGCAGTCAAAAATGCCTTCCCCATTTCAGCTGTTTCTCATCCCCAGGGCTCCACACATATTTGCCTTGGGTCTGCACTAATAAAGGTGGTGTGAGATTCAAAGGAAAAGCTCAAGACTTAATTTTTGCAGTCGGCAGGGATAACAGCAAGATATGTCAAGTCAAAATGAAATTTAGGAGCCCTGTAGGAAGGTTTTCAAACATAAGCTTTTGGTGCATGGGAAACATCGATGCCAACCCAACAGCAAGAGTTGCCGCAGAAGGAGAGAACGGGTTCTCTCTTCCACACAGGCAGTGAAACAGTGAAGTGCAAGCCAGAGAAAAGGTCTTCTGCCAAATGCCTACAGTTGATAAATGTTCCTAAATTATTAAAAGCAGCATACTCTGGTAGAACATGTACCAAAGCAGGCAGCAAGAAATAGTTTCTTTTATTAGCCTGTCTTGATTCTTGAGCTCAGGCAAATCCCTTCTATTTGGCCCAGATAACATTTTGAGGTCCTCTCCAACCTGAATTATCCGTTGATCCTCTGATCCTTTGCACAAGTAGGTGGGTAAACTCTTTGGGGCAGGAACCATTAAAAAGCAGCAAAATATAGTAATTATAGTAATTAATGGCTTTTGCAATAGTTATTTAGGAGTATGAAAAAAAATATGAGTTTGAGTACTTCTGGCTTTGCTGTACAACAGTATCGTGACTGTTTTTTGTAATATACCATCATAATACAATGAGAGCTCTCCCAAGCTTCTCAGCTAGGAATACCTGCCCCAAAGGCAGCTGTCCAAAATCCAGGGATAATAAAATATTCAACACAGATTGCTGTGCACAGAGAAGATAAAAGAATTGCTGCAGTCCTCTCCATGTGAGCCATGTTTATGTTAACAAGTCAAAACTAGAAAGCAGTAAGTCAGACAGTAAAATCAGTACTTAAGCCTGTTCAGTGATGATATTGAGTGTATTACTACCATTTTGCCTATATATTCTAACCCCCTATTCATAAATAAGCATGGCAGTCTGTATTTGAGCATTCACGACTAATATGTTATGCTTCACATCTTTTGTTGCTAGTTGTGTTTCTAATGGAACAAGCAAAGAAACTGTGAGACCGGTTGAACCATGCATAGAAGCACAGCTGAAAGTGGGCAGAGCAGATTGAATCCGTAAACGCTGCGCTCGGTTCTGCTCTGTGTATTTCTGCAGCTTAAGCTGCACAAGAGCAGAGCAGCAAACCCCAGATCCTGCGGCGAGGTTTCATTTTGAACACCCTAGCCAGGGCCTGCGGATCGATTGCTGCCCAATCTGCGACAGTCGGAGCAGGACCACGAGCATACACTGGCTGCTTTGCACCTCTGGACAACCAGGCTTCTAATTGAACTTGTCCCAGGATTTTTTTCCGATAGAAAACTATGTAAACAGAAAGTGCTGTTAATTTTTCTAAGTCTTCAGAAGTGACAGCTAAGGAAGCAGTAAGGGGCAAAGGCAAGGTTTCCTGTGCTTCAGAATAGACCTTGCATAAAATGACTGTTTCCTTTGAAAAATGATGGTTTGTATCGAGTTCTTTTCCTATAAGTTTAAATACAAACCTTCAGCTTTTCCCAGCACTGTGTATTGCTCTGCATGTAGCAGTCAGAGACCATGAAAGTTATTTACGGACAACAATAACGTATACCTTCGGGAAGAGACTTTATTCATTGTGTGGAGAGTTGGACGCAGAGCCATTACTGGAGAGATTTCCTCTTGTTTCTGTGCGGCAGTTAACAGTTATTACTGTGCATTTCTGATCCTGTCAGAGGATCAGGCAGCCCCACTGTGGGTCACAGAAGTTATGAACAGACTTTCATCTGAATGCTTCCAACACGCACTTAAACCACTGTAACAGAGTTCAACACCAGAAAACTGTTCAGTTATATCATTTGTTTATTGTGTGATTTTGTTTGTTGCTCAAGTGCTCGAGATATGGTTTCTTCAACTAGGGATAATTAGGAAAATTTGGCAAATTTTGACTGTAAAATACAATATCAAAACTGCAGGTACACTTTCATATCTCAGGCAGCAGTGATAGAAAAAAATAGCTTATATATTTCCTCACCTTTTTTTTTTAATCTTGGAAAGGAACCAGCTGCAAAGCCAATTTCCCACAGAACACGAAGGGGAAACACTCTATACCAGACCAGAACCAGAAATGGATGCATCATTCTATAATCCTTTCTAAGTCAGATTAGTTTTCTATAGGCTTTTCCACTGCAGCTGCACATAAATAGGTTGGGAGCAGGTAGGATAAATGGAAGATATAGTGCTTAGAGCATATGTCTTGGGAACTGCAGGTTTTGGGGTAGCTGAAGATACTCAGCAGCCCAGCCAGGGGACACTCAATCAGACACCTCCCAGCAGCACCCAGTTTGCTGAAATGCTAAAAACCAGAAAGACGTGGCTCCCCACCTTGGCCACACAGGTGTTTCGCTCCAACACATGAGGTAGCACAAGCAGCTGGGGCTGTGCAGAAGGCAAAGGGATCAAGTTATGGCATTTGATCGGATCTGTAGCCCCCAGGTGCCCGCCCAGGTTGATAGCACTCACACGTGACCTGTGCCAACAGTTCCTCCAGGGAGAACTGAAGCAGCTTTAGGGCAAGCACTGAAATCTGGAGGGACAGAACTGGAAGGAACAGAGCAATTAAGTCACCTCAGGATTAATCATAGCTGTTCGCAGGTTCAACTCACTGACTGTAGTCCCTCCTATGCATTCCGTAACTGCTTAATATTTTCTGGTGAAAGCAATTTGTTTTAAAAAGAACTGAAGCATCGTCTTCTGAACAGGAAATGAGAAGGTGAGCATGGAGTGCGTGTGTGTGTGTGTGTGTATATATATATATATATATTTGCCTCTTCTAATCAGACATGGCCATTGCAGGAGAGCATTCAGACACACAGCAATGCAGTACCAGCACGTCCCTCTGCATCATGAAGAAAGACCACCACTGCTCCAACGCAGAAATGAGGTACCAATAGCTCAGTGGGACCCTGAGAAGATCTTTCACATCAAACAGTTTAAAACATAGCTGATGTTGCAAAGGCCCTCCAAACTGCACGGTGAGGACATCCCTCCAGCCTACCTGGCACAGTGCCCTAGCTGCCATCCAAGGAGAAGACCAGGAAGAGAGTAGTTTGTCCAATGCACATCATTCACCATTTATAGCCCGAGGATCTGATCTTTTGAAGGGCATTTGCACATGTTACTTTCCAACACCTGCAGTCACCTGGCAAATTACAACATTGCTGTTTTAGCACAGCCTGATACCAAACTCAGCACAGGAACGTTTGCATCAGCCTCTTTATACTGTGAATTTCTGCCTTACCATTTACCATAGCTTTCTAATGACAGAGAATCATAGAATGGTTTGGGTTGGAAGGGACCTTTAAAGGCCATCTAGTTCAACCCCCCTGCAATAAGCAAGGACATTTTCAACTAGATCAGGTTGCTCAGAGCCCCATCCAACCTCACCTTGAATGTTTCTAGGGATGCGGCATCTACTACCTCTCGGGGCAACATGGACCAGTGTCTCACCACCCTCATTGTCAAAATTTTGTTATATGTAGCCTGAATGTACCCTCCTTTAGTTTAAAACCATTACCCCTTGTCCTGTCGCTACAGGCACTACTAGAAAGTCTGTCCCCATCTTTCTTATAAGCCCCCTTTAAGTATTGAAAGGCTGCAATAAGGTCTCCCTGGACCCTTCTCGTCTCCAGACTGAACAACCCCAACTCTCAGCCTGTCCTCATAGTAGAGCTGCTCCAGCCCTCTGACCATTTTTCTGGCCCTAAAAAGGGGAAATAAGTGTCCTTCCATCCCCTGCTGCAGGGGAAGGTGTTGAGATTGGGGATAGCATAACAAAATATTGCACTGCTGAGATGGGCTCAAGGCATAACATCATTCCTCCTTTCACCCAAACTAATTTGAAACCCTGTACCATGCCAAATGTGTCATCACAAAGCAGATACCTGCACAGGGTTGTAGTTCAGGGTATATTACAGTTTTTCCAGCTGCTTCCAAAGGAAAGACACTTGTGTAATTAATGTTGTCCGTTCTTGACAATAGGCTGGACACGTAGTATGTCACAAGGAACTGATGTGACCTCCAAGCACAAGAAAAGTCACATATTACCTCATGCCTTTCCCAGCATTTTCCCTCTTTCACCCCACTGAGTCTGTCACTGAGCGGTGTGGGAATGTCAGATACCCAGCCCTTACCTTAAGTAAATGCTGATGAGCCACACCTGAAAAATGCAGTAATGGTAAATTGGTTTATTCTTGTGTAAGGCTTCAGGGTATAGTCCATTAGAAAGAAGTCCAAACCAGACACAATTTCGCAAGGCAATGTAGGAGTATTTTTAGGACAATCCTGTGACAATCTATAAGGAATTAGTAATAATGGCTTTTTCTTCAACCTACAAAGAAGCATCTTCATACTCAACTTCTTTTGAATATCACTTTAAATATAAAGCTCAGACAAAGCATTAAAATACAACCTTCCTTCCCAGTTCTTTCCCCTTACAGAGTGACTCTTTACCTTCTTTGATCTCTCCACTTCAAGGTCTCACCTAGGAACCTCTCCATGTCTCTTACTCTTTTGCTGCAAACACTTCACGGTCTCCTTTTAGTAGAACAGTAGATATCTGCTCAGCCCAAGAAGGAAGTGCTCAAGGCCAGGTTGGACAGGGCTTTGAGCAACCAGGTCTAGTGGGAAGTGTCCCTGCCCATGGCAGGGGGGTTGGAACCAGATGATCTTTAAGGTCCCTTCCAACCTAAACCAGTCTATGATTCTGATTCTGCATGCCCATCAGGTAACCGGAGAGGCACTGAGCCACAACTCAGTCCTCATTTTTTGGTGAGGAGTTTTGCAAAGTCAAACATAGACAACTGCAGGGCTGCAGTCTCCATCTTCATCTCCCACCCGCACTCCTGGTGCAGCTGCCTGCCAGCCCATACACCAGGCTAAGCAAGAGCAATGAGCACACACTGAAGGGCCATGTCCATGCAGCAGGCAAACACAGAGCATCACGCAAGCGGCAGGTAACAGAAGCTAACCCTGTAAAGTTACATGCCTGAAATTCAAGAGGGTTGCTTCTTACTGCCCAGCTATATTTAATTCTGAAGCTATCAAGTATTTCAATGTTTGCGCTTAAAAGAAAGCATGCACAGGGTAGATGGAGAAGACATAAAGTTCCAAATAATTTAAAACCAACCTATGCCTTTGATATCTGTCTAAGCTGCAGAAAAAGCAAGAACACGTCTAGAAAACTGGGTTAACGATATTCCAAGTCTCACTTCAGCCGCCTCTTTCTTCCCCTTCATTTTACTAGTGGGAAGTGTAATGTAAGTGGTAAAAACAGGGAAATGAGAACTTCAGGCTGCGGATTCTATTTGCAGTTTTTCCACTGACTTGCTGTGTGACCTCGGGCAAATCAATGTCTCTGCACTTCAGCTTAACCTTCTGTAAAATTGAGATACGAATGCTTTGACTTACCCATAGGCTCACAGTGGGGTGTTACACGGCTTAATTAATTAATGTTTGTTAAACACTTTGAATGAATGTTTCTATGTAAGTTTAAATTATTACAGGTTGTACCTTTACAAACTCTGGCTTATGACCCTTGCACATATTTGCCACAATGTCTAGTGTAATTCCTAAGACTGCTGCTCTGATCTAATAAATTATACTTTAAATGAACCTGTTCACTGGAGTGACTGTGACTTTAGTTGTCGACACTTAACATTTACAGTCATTGCACTAATTGGTCTAACCTTGCATTGCAGGTTTCCATGAACATCAAAAGACTTCATTGGTCATGCTTGAATTTGTTTCACTTTGTGTTCTCACGGGTTTAGTAACAGCTAAGAGACTTCATGTAAATTCATTGACATTTGCTGGTCTCTATCAGAAGAGGAAGAAAATCTTGCATCTCTTACACAACTCCTTGCAGGTCTATAATGTCTTTATTGCTCTCATTATCTTCATTCTCATGTAATTGATTGGTTTATGGACTCAGTATGACTTCTTTTTAACTTCTCTAATTTAGGTTTTCACTTAGTATGAACTTACGTATTTATTCATGAATCACGGAACCGTAGAATGGTTTGGGTTGGAAGGGACCTTTAAAGATCATCCAGTCCAAACCCCCTGCCGTGGGGACAGACAAAATAATTTTGCAAATTTTTTTCACTGACTCTTCCAGGGAAGAAATTCTGTGATGTGTCCTGAAGAGGGCCTCTCACCCCCTAAAACTTCCAGTAGGCAGCAAGACAGCAGAAAGAAATGTCTTACAAAAAATTATGTTCCCAAATTCACTATTTTTTATACCAAGTTTTTTCTTTAGCATGAGGAGATTAATGTTATGAGCATAGTACTGTGCTTATTAACAAAATATAATTTTTCAAGAGAAATCTTTTGTAAAGTTTTACTGCAGCATCTTTAAAAATGTCTGACAGCAAAACCCAAGGAAGCAGAAAGGGATATGCTAATTAAAAGGCATTATAGAAATGCTAATTAAAGAAGTGACCCACAGCCCATGAATCAGCACGTCTAGTCCCAGTGTCTTATCACAGAAAACAAAGAAAAAATAAGTAGTGCTCCATATAATGGTGGGCTGCTGACAGAGGAAGATCCCATTTTAACTTAAGGCATAGCAGGAGCTCAGAGCAACCTTATTAGACACAGAAATGCTAAATCAAGATGGCTTTGGAGAGGACAGACAAGGCTAGCATTGTCAGCCTCCTGACGTTAAAACAGCTGGTGAGTTAAATATAGGTTGCAAACTTGAGGGATTTCTTTCAAGCCTTTCCATGAATTGAGATGTGCTCTGGAGATAAACTAAGTTTGTCACATCCGCTGCAATGGCTGGGCTGGATATCATGGATGCTGACAGCTGGAGCAGCAGAGATGGGTTTGCACTCATACGTGCTAAAGCCCTCTGTGAGAAGCCACAAGCTCATGGAGCAACTTAGGACTCACAGAGTAATGGGAGCTTACCACAGGTTCCCAGGAACAATGGCACATTGTGCACACGGACTCTGTCTCCATTCAAGCTTTTTAAGTGCCTCCTGATCCTATTGCATCTCAGGGATGGATTCCATTTAAGATCCAGTAACCTAAGCACAACTACCTGTATGCCTCCATGTGAGCAAAGTGCTTGAGCTCCCATAGGCAGCGTCCGTGCCCTAAACATCTGCTATTAGAGGTTCCCACAGGGTTCCAGATGTGGCACAGGACTTACAGAAATGTGGGCTTTCTGGAGATGTGAATGAAGGCTGGGCAGGCATCTATGATGGCACCAGACTCTTAACTTTCATGGAAGGTAGAGGGTGAACAAGCTGTCTTTGGGAACATCGCCCCTACAGTTGCTTCGCCAACTATGTTGACTCAAAGTCTATTCAAGAAAATGGGAGCTGAGACAGTGCATGTGTCAACACCTAAAGGCAGGTGTCCTAACCTAGGACTACACCTCAGTCTGAGCATCCTTCATGTGAGAAGGCAATACTAAAAATCTGAGCAGACTCCAGGAATTTTGATGGCACTTCTTTCCTTGCACTCAGAACTCGTTCTTGGGAAAAGGCCTGGTGGTTGTATCTGCACTATTTTTCACGTTCTAATTGGTTTGTTTTCTCTGTTAATAGATAAATATCTAGGACCAATTTCACTGTTGTAGGTTCTCTCTTTCCACACTTCTTCAGTAACACATGATTAGTTTTTAAAGAACAAGCATGGTTAATGTGTCTTCAGAAAACATCAACATCTTAATAAAGATGGTTGAACAAAATTAATTTTGCAAGTTTTATTTTAAAACAATTTCTGCAGACAGCTTCTGAATGAGTGATCTCAAGTCAAAGTTGGAGTCTGAGGACAGTACAGAAAGATAATGTATACACACCTACAGAAGTCTGCTGCTAATTCTTTTTGCTGTTAAAATAATCTTAAATTATGGAGTGGAACATGTAAAACACTCATAGAACCTGGAAGACAATGCACTCTCCTTGAGTGTCGTTTCTAGCACAATGCAAATATTGATACAAAAAAATACTTTTTGTCCCTCAAATACCAAAGCAGACAAGACAGATATCAGGGAAACAGAGCCTTAACAATGATTCTGCTACTGACTCGCTATATTGCCCTCGGTAATTCACTCAATGTGTTATAAGCACTTATTTAGTGCATGTTAAAGTTGTGAAGATCAATTTGTTAGTATTTCTATCATGCTTTGATGAAATCAAACATGATATGCTAAGCTGTCTTATTATATTCCTTTTGCTGTGCTTGCTATAAGAAAAGCTGGGCATTGTTCTAACAAGATAATGATATTCTATCAGTTCTTGGAATGATAAATCATGTCAGAAAGTACAATTCAATTCATTATTTAAAATATGTCAGGAAGTGAACCTCATTTTTTAAAATTAAGAGGAAAGATTTCAAATTATATCTTGGATGTAAGAAGAGAATTACTAAATACTAATTATCTGAAATAAATTGTTAAAAAGTTCTCTGAAGGCAGACAAACATAATGAGGACTTGCAAAGCTGTCTCCAGATAGCCCCTTCAAATTCTCTGTGTAGGTTACAAAGTTTGAAAGTAACACCAGATTTTTGTCTCCTCTGTTGACACTGGCAGGGGTAGATCTTCTATACCTACAGCACCAAACATTTCCCAGAAGTACAGAGAGAGGGTTGGGAAGGGGGTATAAAATACACACAAAAGCCTGTGGCAAAACATATAGACATTCCACGCTGCTTAGGGAGTTCTAGCTCCACGCAGTCAAGTTGAATGTTCAGTGGTCACCTCTGCTGTGTTCAGTGCCCTTCATGCTTTGAAAGACCATTCAGAGGGGTGGAGGACAGAGTTACCGTCTTTGACCGCTGTACTAACACAAAGTATATTTTTGGGGAGCTGGAGCAGGTTGTAGATGTTCCTGCAAGGCACAAGCCCTCATTAACGAGACTTAGACACACTCTGTTACTACATGCATTGGTCAAGTCTTTCCAGAAGTTCCCTGCAAGTTTGCCTCCTTCTGAAAGTGTCTGTAGCCTGGGAGTCAAGAGCTTCTCTCCAGTGGCAGGAATTCATATCTGAACCTGCTTAAGCTTTAACTTATATTTCACCTCCTCTCACCTGGCTGAGTGCTCTCACCTACTGCCTTGAGAGAAGAAAGGGTAAAGGCATCACTATCAACTGGCAATGAAAGAGGCTATCACCCCATGGGCTGCTACTCTTGCAGGTTGTGTTAGGCAGGTTCAAACCTCCTTGTGCGTGCAGGCACTTTACAAGATCTTACTGGGCTAATATGTGAGCCCTGCCAAGGGCTGGACTCTGCAAAAATACCAGGGTAGAACTTCAGTCCTTTTCGTGCTGCAGTATCTCAAAAAGAGGATGTCTCAAAGGTCTACTGCGCAGCTAAGTGCATGGAAGACTATCAGGGCAAGCTCTAGTGATGGGACCTAGTTTGGTTTTAATTCCGCTGTTCATGATGTGATGGCTTCTGTGTTTAACTCAAAGGTCTGTCATAACTAATAAAAGTGGGGCTTGCCATGTGAAACCAACCTTTAAAGGTGAGTTAGGCTAGAAGAGTGGAGATGTGGTGCTGCCAGAATGTCCGCAGGTGCTAGTCAATGCAGTAATGGTAAAGGCCAAGTGATCACAAAAATGAGGAGGGGAGGAAAGGAGGCTGAGATTCTTCCTATTACCACGCACTCAGGCACAGAAAAATCTGTCCTCTAGCGTTGTAAGAAGCTGACTTCTCCCTGCGAGACTCTGTCAAATTGCAGGATAGTGATTCAGGCAGCAAATAATCCATAGACATATTTACAAACCCAGGACAGAACAAGTTAGACAACTGGAGGAAACTTACTGCTATAATAAGGGATCCAGCAGTGGCTTTGTCTGGAAATAACAAAGCTGAAAGATGGCATTATGCCTGTATATTTAATTTACTTATAATTTCTCTTACTGTTCTGCATTGCAAACAGAGTAGCTGCACAGTGGTAGGAAAGAACATGCCAGGTGGTTATAGGCTCAGAATTACCATTTTGTATATATTATCTACTTACAAAAGAAACGTTAATTAAGGTTCAGACGCGGCAACTGACAAATAGTGGTCTGCAAGTGTACAAGTTCTTCCGACTAATGAGAATTTCTTGCACAAAGTAAAAGCGCTACAGTGTTGTGTTCAGTATGGAAATCTGGGACTCCATTCAATGAAGACATGCAGAGCGCACTGCTGTTAATTGAGGAGATGTAATTAAAGTACCCACAAGCTGACAGCATGTGGGGACACCTAATGGACATTACGGAAAGCAGCGCGTTACGTTTGACTACTATTCTCAGCGGTTTGTTTCCCCAAAAAAGCTGCAGCTGAAAGCTGATGAAGTAAACCAAATGCCAAGTGACATAATCCCAGTCATAGTCATAGGAACAAGCTCAACTGATCAATCAGCAAAACCCATATGGTTTTTCAGGAGCCTTGACTGACGTGACAGAAAAGCAAAGTAGCTGCCAAGCAAGCTTCTGAGCCGGAAGACCACAGAATCATAGAATCATAGAATAATTTTCATTGGCAGAGACCTTTAAGATCCTTGAGTCCAACCGTTAACCTAGCACTGCCAAGCCCACCACTAAACCATGTCTCTTAGCATGACATCTACCTGTCTTTTAAATACGTCCAGGATGGTGATTCCGCCACTTCCCTGGGCAGCCTATTCCAATGTTTGACAAACCTTTCAGTGAAGAAATTTTTCCTAATATCCAATCTAAGCTTCCCCTGGCCTAACTTGAGGCCATTTCCTTTTGTCCTATCTCCTGTTACTTGGGAGAAGAGACCAGCCCCCACCTCATTGCAACCTCCTTTCAGGTAGTTGTAGAAAGTGAGAAGGTCTCCCCTCAGCCTCCTTTTCTCCAGGCTGAACAACCCCAGTTCCCTCAGCCGCTCCTCATAAGACTTGTTCTCCAGACCCCTCACCAGCTCCATTGACCTATCTGGACACACTCTAGCACCTCAATGTCTTTCTTGTAGTGAGGGGCCAAAAATGGAATAGAGTACGCAAGGTGTGGCCTCTACAAAGCCCAGCAGGAAACACCACACTTTCCTGGTATGAACCAGGGAAGATCTACACAGGGAGACTGAAGGGGCTGCCAACTCCATTTGCTTTCCCACGAGGAATAGATCCCGTTCTGCTGCCCTGTGGATGTTCTTCAGAAGGTATGGACTTCTGTGCACGAGCTAGAGGGACACGCCTACAGGCTGTAACCTGTCACCATCCACACCAACTATCCCTGCCTGCACAGCTCAGAGCCCTGAGATATTTTGACAGAGAGGCCAAATTGAAGAGATTGCTCTATTACGACTGAGAACGGAACTTTTGATGCTTATAAGGAACTTCTTCAGCTCCCTACAGATATATTAGCAGGGTCATACTGTTGGTGAAACAGCCAAGGGCAGCAGGAGAATGGTCTGACACAGAGCAGCCTGCCAGCAGCCACCACCGAGCTCAGGTTGCTGAATGATTAACGACGTGATGGATTTACCCTGCTAAGAGAAGGGAATAGCTTGCGGTCCTTCATGGCGAGAAATTTAAAACTGATAAAAGGAAGGGGGTGGGTTTTTGGTTCAAGCAAATCATAACTCAACCTGGGCCCCTTGTTTCCACAGTGTATTTGTGAGCTATACCACAGGAGACAGACATAATAAATAACATGAATAACAGAAATTTTCACATTTGATTAACATGATATCATTTTGGGGCTCAGTTATAAAAGATATTTGTGCACATGAGCAATATTATCAGCCTGAACTCATTTTTATGAGACAAAATCTTTAAGAAGTTTTCTACTAGCTGAAGTAAACTAACCTACGGCTTTAGACATAAATTTTAAGATTATGGGAGATCCTTCGAACTACATTTAGTATTTATGCAAAGGGCTTGTGATGCTTAAACATATAAAAATAGATAAGTAAATCTTGATTTGTTCGCTGATCAGAATCTTGTTTCACTTTGAGGAAACCCACTGTGTTGTGGATCTATCTTGATAGGACAGTGGTGTCGGGGTAAAACCACAGAAAATCTTTATATTATACCCTTAGGCTAATGCAAACAGAACTGCATTTGTATGCATAAGAGATGCAGCTAGCCCTGCCACTTGCGAAAGGGCAGCAAAGCTGTTCCACTTAGATTAAAAATGAAAGTAAATAGTTGTCTTATTGCTATATACATTCAGCCTGGAAGAATTCATCTATAGAGGAGCCAGAGTGAAAAAATTAAGCATTCACAATGGACTGAAGGAAATTGGGCAGTAAGGGGTTGTAACTGAGTATAGGAACGGCAATTATTTAATTAACACTGGAGTCTGCTTTTCCAAACTGAACTTGAAATGTCACTGATACAGCAGCAGCCACATAAAACCAGCAATCTTTGGTACAGAACTAAGACAGAACTAAACAAGCACTAACAAAAACCACATAGAGTCAACTGAGGGGACAAGTGGTCACTTCTCTCCCCTTGTTGTTCATACTCCAGATCTGCATTTATTTTATGAGTGCCTTGATCCTGCATAGAACAGGCAAAGAACATGGCCCTTTAATAACCTGTCCAGGACAAGGAAAAAGTGTTTATTTTAAATAAATTTAAAAAAAAGCAGCATGCCATAAGACTTCATTTCATAGAATCATAGAATGGTTAGAGTTGGAAGGGACCTTAAAGATCATCAAGTTCCAACCCCCCTGCCGTGGGCAGGGACACCTCTCACTAGAGCAGGTTGCTCAAAGCCCCATCCAGCCTGGCCTTGAACACTTCCAGGGATGGGGCCTCCACACCTTCCCTGGGTAACCTGTTCCAGTGCCTCACCACCCTCACAGTAAAGAACTTCTTCCTAATATCTAACCTAAATCTCCCCTCTTCCAATTTAAAACCATTACCCCTTCTCCTATCACTAGACTTCCTGACAAAGAGTCCCTCTCCAGCTCTCCTGTAGGCTCCCTTCAGATACTGAAAGGCTGCTATCGGGTCTCCCCGGAGCCTTCTCTTCTCCAGGCTGAACAGCCCCAGCTCTCTCAGCCTGTCCTCATAGGAGAGGTGCTCCATCCCTCTAATCATCTTAGTGGCCCTTCGCTGGACCTGTTCCAACAGTTCGATGTCCTTTCTATGTTGAGGACTCCAGAGCTGGACACAGTACTCCAGGTGGGGTCTCACAAGCGCAGAGTAGAGGGGGAGAATCACCTCCCGTGCCCTGCTGGCCACGCTTCTTTTGATGCAACCCAGGATACGGTTGGCTTTCTGGGCAAAATTTCCTTCCTCAGTCATTATTTAAGACTCAATTCAAAATCTCTAAAACTCCTAGAGTTATCACACCTTTAGTGTTTCAGATCATGTTCATTATAAACAACTTTCTTCTAGAATAATGTGGTCTAGAAGACAAGCTATCAAAATTCTCTGTTAAATATAAACTGACAGCATTGGAAACATGCTCAGCTGAATAATAGCACAGTTTATGTACAAGATATTATTAACGGTTCATGATATTTCACTTACACTGTTCATTTATTAGAACCTATGGCCTGAAAGTTGCCGTCAGTTCATGTTTAAAAAGAGATTTTTCTTTAGCAGCTTCTTCTAAATGCCCTGTCAGTGACTGTCCATAACTCAAATAGCACTCTGCTATGTACTGGAAGCGTTCAACAAGATGCTTCAACCTCACACTACATTGTTTTGTTAAGAAATACCTGTAAAAAGTTCTCATTCTCCCCAAAATCCCATTAATCTTTTTGGGAACCAATAGCGTCAAACCTTTTTTTTTGCTTTTTTGCAAACACATCTCCTAATTATGAGTCCTAAGCTGTTTGAGGAGTTTTTTTTCAATTTAGTTTGGTGAATGTATTCATCTTTAACAAGCCATAAAGCAGACATTTGAAATAGATTTTTACAGATGTTTCCAAAACATTTTCCAAAAAAATCAGACCACAAATATAGCTTCTATAAGCCAATCACACACTTAGCTGTCTGGAAAATAGAAATTCATCATCACATGTAATGATTTCACAGGGGAAATGGCACCAAAAATCTGCCAGAATAATGTTGGGAGTAGGAGAAACCCCGAATATAAAGAAACAATATTTAATTTTTGCCTTTTCTGCTGTCCTGCAGGTGGGACACGCAATTCCCTGAAGTTCTCTGGTTCTTCTTTGGCAAAATGGTAGGAACCATATAGCAGATGAGCTACTTGCCAATTAACCAGGGCAGTGACACAGGGAAACCAGAAACCTGCTGGGTACAGCTGTTGCAGAGCACACTATGGAATGGAAGACAAGGAAGGGGATAAGTGCATAGATAGGTGCTGCTTGAGCTGCAAAGAGTTAAGGCCAGATCCCATCCAAGCACCTGGCTCATTTGGATCCTGTCTAATTAGCATTTTCTACAAGACAAAAACTTTCCTTCTTGAAACCTCACAGGAATTCTGCTCTCTATTATTGGCCTCTCGTGGAAATTTTTCTCTCTGTAAGAATAAGAACTTGAGTCTTGGTGCTATGAACACATTTGCATAAAATCATGCATAAAATTTTAAATTAAAAGTATGGGTATATAGGCTTTTTGTTGTTCTATAGTTTTGTAGTGATAATTGGACCTTTTAGTTTCTCAGTGTTAGAAACTGCATCCCTGAAATACTCTGATACAGACTGATTAGTGTATGGTATAAACCCATACATAATCCTTTTTTTTGTCTCCAGAAGCTATTTTCTCTAGCCTCTATTAACCTTCCTGCTTTATTTATTTAAGATTCAGTACTTAAAAGCCTAACTCGGGTTTTAAAATTTATGACACACACATACACCCCCCTCCCCCCGCAACAGTCTGACACTGGAGGGACAGCTACAGAAATTGAAGATTACATCTAAGACAAGTGGTGAATAAGAAAAAGAGCAGGAAAAACTCCTGAGCAACTGGAGCTCTCCAGAAACACAAGAGGAAACCGAAAAGTTAAAGCAAGAGTTTGGCAAGCACAGATAAGAACAGGCAGATTTTCTTTGGATTACTTCAATTGCAGATGCACTAGATTTGTACATTAGCCTGTGAGTGAGGCAGAGAAAATCATTTATCAGAATGTGCAGCACAAACATGAATATTGAGCTCCTAGACACAAATGAAGCTATTGAGAGAGACAGATTTCATAAGAGAACTCAAAGGAAATAGGAAATACTTGAACAATTTATAATGGATTTGATATTGTTGAGGCAAATGTGCAATTTTGGAGGGCTTGTGAAATTCCTAATTCTGGAGATCACATTGTATTGGGAATAAGAGCCCCAGATCTGAGGCAGAGGGAAAGAAAAAGAATGTGAGGAATTCCTTATCCAAGCTCCAGAAAAAAAGAGAGAACACATCCAAGATTTCAGACCACAAATAAACCCAAGTGCAGGTTTTGGAAGGAAAAGAAGATAAAGCGGACAAGATCAGAAAAATCTCTCTGGAGGAATCTGCAGGCTGCAAATGGAAGGAATTTGCAAAACCAGTGTGGAGGGCTGAATCAGAACAGACCAAAACTAGTTCTAAGCTCTATCTGTCACCTTTGGAAAGACCTTCCATATTTGCAAGAAACGGAAGCCAGAATGTTCTAAAAAGAAGCAAGTTGCTACAATGGCACTGCTGAAGAGGCATTTGCGTCCAACGCCTGCAGTGAGTTTTTACTGATGAGTTGTTTTTATGGATTAGTTGACTATGGCCGGGCAGCTTAATGTGGTGGTTGAAGTTACAGGAAACCATCTGAAGAGAAAACACTTGCACTCAATACAGACGAGTAACCACAGATAATGCTGTGGAGCGATGATTCTAGCTGCATGCTTATATGAGTTTGACATAAGGATAAAGGAAAATCTTGAAAAGATAAGGTTTGTAATTGTTTCAGGGAAAGAGCGTATCGATTCAAGGTCTGAAAACACGGCACATGCTCAGGCTCATTATGAGAGCTTACGCTGTAGGACAGGAGCCTATGAAGGTAGAAAATCAATTCGATGATGTCTTTAATGGCATTGGAAAGCTGTCAACACAGTATAAGATAAAGATGATGAAATTCAATTGTTCTGTCATAAGTGTTCCGAGAAATGTCCCTGCAGTGCTCAGACACAAATGTCAACAAGTGGAACAAACACCCAAGCCTGATGTATGCATCTATGCACGGCCAAGAAAACTTTCCTATTGCAGGTACTTTTGTCTGCCAGTGCTACAGTATGAGCCCAGACTTCCCAAAAATAATACCAGATATTGATACCTTATTTGATAAATTATAAACACCATCCTTTTAACAATATTGAAAGAACTTCATGCTGTAGGTGGTATTTTATTCGGCAATATTAGATTGATGCAAAACTTAGGGAAAAAGAAAAATGATCTGGCAATATACCCCATGATGATAATTCATGAAATTGCAGATCTACATAGATATTCAGATGTTTGTCCATGCCAGAAATATTCCTGTTCTGATTTGGAATTACTATTCCCACTATATAGAAAAAGCACTATTCGAAAATACGAAAATTAAATCTCTAGCTTTACCTAGGGACATATTACATATAAAATCCTGAACCTGGCATACCAAATATGCTAATGACAGATAATTGGTCAAAATTTGAGTTTAAATGCCTTGCAAAAATTTAAGCACACTACCTTGAATCCAGATCACCCACAGTCTAACGGTTTTGTGGAAAAAGCTATCAAAATTGTTTAAAGGTTGCTTTATATGGATTTATATTTAGATTTCCACCTGGCATGCCTAAATTAAAAAGCAGAGTCTTTGATCTGGGACCTCAGAAGTGCAAGCCATGTGGAGACAGGCCCAAAGACTAAGCAATTTGCTCAAAAAAGATTCATTAAAAGGCAGAGGTGGAACTGAAGTTCAGGAGTTCTTGTTTAAGTTCTTGTCTTTGTATGTCACATCTCAGAGACCGAAAATATAGACCAAACAAGTTTGCTATTTATTTTAGAGTATTTTTTATGAGTTTAATATTTGGTTAAATAGAGTAGTAAGTGAATTTATGGTACTTTCATCAAAGTTTAAGATCATTGTTTGTTTCTGTTTATCTTCAGAAGAGGGCTATCCTGACATCCAGCCACAAAGAATAAATAATTTACATACACTTCAAGTCTGCTTTATTAATTTATACCGCAGGAAAATAAATTTCACCAGTCAATTACAGCAGCTTCCCATCACATTAAGGATTTCTTCTTTAATCATTCACAGGGGCTACAATACTGCATCAGACCAGCAACCCGCAAGCCCAGTCTGGACTCTGTAGGATCTGACTATGACCAATCTGAGACACGTTAGGGAGAAGCACAAGAACTTCTTGATGGGCAGATGGGGCATAGTTGGTACCCATCCTTGTCCCTGCTGGTGGCAGGCTCAAGCCATGAAGCATGAAATTCCAAATCTTCTCCATCAACAATAACTCTGGGGTTTTTTTATATACATATAAAATATGCAATTTTTTTTTTTTTTCCTGTCATTGGGGTTGGATTTCTTACTGTGGCCACTTTCCATTACAGAAAAATTACTTCCATAGTTACATAATTTTCAGTTCTTAATTATGTAAAATAATCCCTTTCATGCCAAAAGGAAAAAATAATCCAACTTCTTTCTTTTGGTTTTGTAGCCTTTTATCACTCTTATTTGTCTCTTTCCTAAATGAAATATCTCCATTCAATGCCTTGTCATATCAGATTGTTTCACCTCATTCAGCTCTATCTTGAGCTCTGACATCTCTTTTTTTGCAACAAAATGGCCAGTCCTGAACAGTATTAAAACAGGCTTCACCAAGTGAATTATGCATGAAGCTTTATAAAAACCTTTGCATTGTTTACCATCCTGTTCTTTTGGAATTCTCACATCCTGTCAACTTTTCTTATTACAAATGTGCATGGAGCAGAGGACTTCGTTGTACCTTCTACAATGATGCCATGTCCCTGCCTATTAAAGATATATCAGTCATGACATTTATTTTGTTTTTATTGTGACATAGCTTATATTATGCAGATACATTACATACGTTCAGAATACCAAGGTTCAGCTGAAATACTACCCGGGGAAGGGAAAATTAGCTATCAGCAAGGGATATTATAAAGACTGGCAGCAAATAAAATTACCAAGGGGAGTAGGGAATATATATGAGGAAACAAAGAAAAAGGCAAGAAAACAAATTAACGAAGTGAAGCTCAAAGCATTTCTTAAAATCTGACTTCACTTTTCTAATAAAGAACAGAAGAGATTGCAAATTTGAATTCTCTCTCAACATATATGCAAGTACATTTCATTTTTAGATGACTGTTTCACATTTATTCCAATTTAACAATGGGGATATCTAGTCATCATTATCTCTTAGCTACTGGAGATCTCCATGACGTGGGTGGAGGAATCTGCATCCAAAACACTATGAGAAAATAGATATTGCCAAGGACACTTCTATTTCTGGTCAGTGCTTCTCCTGGCAATCCCATTGGAGAAACCAAGCATTGATAAAATCAAAATTAATCGTATGTCATGTAATATCCAAAAATTAATAAATTATGCCAAACTTATTTAAACAATGGTAAGGTAAATTTCAATCTGTCTTAATGTTTTATGTTCAGCTGTTGAGTTTAATTAAAACAGTAATAAATTTCTAAATGAGCCTATTCCTGAGATGTTTGTGAAGTTAATATGACAAAAACTCTGTGGCTTCAGGCAAATGCACACAAGTTTAAGTTTATGCATGTGAAGAGTCACATTAAAGACAAATAGATCACTCAAAATTGTAAGTTAAGCACAATGGTACCTCCCTACAGAATTCAGTCAAAATATGAAACTCCCATTGAGTTTAAAAAACCTACTTAGACTATGCCGAACAACAGCGTTACCCTGACAATTTGTACTGAAGATAAACAAAAACCCCTAGCAAATGCACTAAAGAGAGCTCATAAATATTAATTTGACATTTCTACCAACACAAATAAATAAAAGGTATGCAGTCGAGTATTTATAATAATGAGAGATGTTTGTGTGTTCTGTATATACAATAATCTTATACATTGTGGAGTTTGGTTAGTGTTTTTCTATTGTTTGTATTTCCAGTCCAATTTGCTCTTCAAAATATGCTGCATCTTACTGGGAACCTAAGCATGAATTTCAAATTTTTTTTCACTTCAAAAAGGTAGATGAGAGAAGCGGATAGGGGACTTGTCTGTTTACTTTCCATTTGAAATGCAGATAAAAGTCATGCCAGATAAAAAGAGTCCTTCCTTGTCACACCGAGTAGCCGTGGTTAATTGTGATGCATCATGAAGCATATGCATTGTCAAGAAACAGACACATTAATCTTCGGAAATGTCATCAGGCAGATCAAGACACACTGGTCAATAAAACCCAAATGGCTTTGTCACTCTGGAGATTAAAAAAAGAAAAAAAAAAGAGATGACAACTTCAAAAATGCAAGAGGACTTATAGTTCAGTTTTAATAGCATTTTCTTTTAATTTCAAAATTTACTCTTTCTCACTGACTGAGGTCAGAATTCATGTGCTCTATTCCTGTATCCATTTCAGAGATTTTTCCCTTTAATTCCTTTGCTCAAACAACCTAATCAAGGCCTCCCTCCTTCTTTCACACCATCTATGAAACCAACTCCCTCTAAAAGTCTGTTTTGCTTAGAAATATGATATACTGACATTGAGCCTCGGGCTTGCTATGATCAGCACTTCTATGAGACACTCTCAGCTATGGCGCCCAGCAGCACGGGGTTGGAGCAATGCTCTGAGTACACCGTGAAGCTGAGGCCACCTGCCATGAAATGGGGGTCTGCTGCAAGGTTCCCATGGACAGATTTGTCACTGGCTAGAGCTGCCTAAGTGAAAAAAAATATTGGAATCATACCCAAGACAAAACGCAGGGTTTTTATATTGATTATATTCTATGAAGAATATGAGGGGATTCTGGTCTTGAAACAGACCTTTCAGGGTGCATGCCATCTATCTGCCTCATGCTCATGCTCTTCTGCTTGCCTGGGAGAACTACAGACAGTTCTGAAAAGAATCTTACTTTTCAAGCTGCACAGAATATCCCCAGTTCTCAGGTCCCATTCTCCCATATCTGGAGGGCAAGTAGATGAAGGTACTTCTGAAAACCACCTCTGCAGGAACCAATCCCTCATAAGTCATTTGCTGTAACCAGTCAATGCACAAAGACTTCTCCACTGCTGCACAAAACCCATTTTCTACTTCCACCTGGGTCAGGTCCAACAGAAACCATAACAAACAGTAATCAAACAAATGATACTGTTTACCATTAGGTGATGACCAACTTGCTAGTTTCTAGGAGACATGGCCTCATCTTGGTTATATCACCAATATGAAGCTGAGATGAAGAGCTGTGGTGTGGGCTGGGGTGGAGGAGGAAAGGAGAAAGACAGAGTGGCACAGGCTTGAGATAGTTCCTCATCTGTGCCTGGAGTGAAGCAAAGTTTGTTTCAGTGTCCTTCAGATCATGGACCAGGGCCTTGTTGAGATAGGTGACTTAAAAAGAAGATCCTTATTTGAAACAGAAAACATCTGAGGCTCCCAGACAGCCAGGGAATACAAGAATATCAGTCAGCATGAAAAGGATCTGCCTTGGCACACTATCAACTTGTCAAGGTTTCTGCAAGGCATCACAGGAAAAAAAGACTTCTAAAATGACTTGAAAGTTGCTTTGTTGCTGTTTCAGAGAGCTCCTTCCAAACGTGAGGGTAAGTATGGGAAAGGTGATGATTTGAAGATGTAAAAACAAGAGGAAGGGAGCTGGCACCATCAGCCCATCAAAGATGGGAGCTGACATTTAAAAACGAACAAGAGATGGCAAGCCATGTGGGGATGAAACAAGAAGGTTGTTCAAAATGAAAACAAGATTATGTTGTATAAACAGAGATAGAGGAACTAACAGAAGAATGCAGGAAGGAGGTGATATTGTCAATGTACGACGGTAGGAAAATGCCTCTGCCTGTGAATTTTAAATTAATTTAAATGGGAGAAAGTTGAAGAAAAGAATCTTGCCATAAATGAGATGCCAGGTGATAAGAGCCTAGATAAGACTTTTAGCTATCTTAGTTACAAAAAGACCATATCCTTAAAAAAAGGTGTGCAGAGGGATTTGCAAGATCCAACCAAACTGGATACAAAGAATTTCACTTTCATGATTTTGCCCTCAAAAAGAGACCAAAAAGACACAGCAATGGAAAATATTAACAATAGCCATGTGTTGGTGGTGGCTTGAATTGATGTCCATATGTCAGTGAGACCTGTCAGAAAAGCAACCCCAGACCACTGTTTGGAGAGAATAAAAATGGCTTGGAGTAGGCAGGCAAGCCTGTGACCCATCAACATAGCCATCATAAGACAAATTTGGTTTTGTGGATAGCAATACCAAGAAACAAGGAGAAAAAGAGTGAAAGAAGATAAAGGGTGGGCCTTTGTGGCACCCTCACAGAAAGTTGGAGGAGTGTCACAAAATGACAGAATGTGATTCAAAAGGTGACAAAAAAGTGACAAGATCACAAAATGTGATTCAAAAGAAGCTAGAGTCACTAAAGGGGAAGAACATCCTGGGAAAAGGGTAAGGCCAATGGCATCAAGAGCTGCTGAAGGCCAACGAGGGCAGAGGGCCAGAGGCTCATGCAGAGACTTGGCTAGGTAAGAGTCACTGCAGGCTTTGTTGAAGGCAGGTAAGGAATGCCAGTTGGACTGAAGAAAGTCTAAATCAGAATCAGAAGAGAAAAATTTATTTTAAGACAAAATCTCTCACTTCATCTGTTCTGTATTCTTTCATATTTTTGGCTTCCTGCATGATTTCCTACTTATATAACTCCTAGGAAGAGTACGGATGGAGGAGAGTTCTTGGGATTGTGGTCCTACGGCTGGATAAATGTTTCCAGACTGTTGCCATGTGCCCATTGCCACATGTTGGAATTCCTTATGGGAACACTGCAGCCAAAACGGCACTGCCCTTCCTCTCCAGGGGAGCCTATCACCAAGGGAAGGCTTCTCTTCATAGAGGGGAGACTTGAAAGCTTGTGTAATTCACAGGTTCTGCACTACGAAGTACAGGCAAAGCAAGCTGGCAAGGTCTTCTGCTCATGTGACAGCAACTTGTACTTTCAATCCTGGAGGGTTCTCCCTGGTTCAGTCTGCAAGGTGTCATTCCAAACCAGAGGCTGCCACAGTTGCGGTGCTTCTTTTCTGTGCCACGTTGCCTCAGTGGATACTTAATTTTCTAGAGTGGTGGAAGTGTCACCGTTTAGAAGAAACCAGCTTTTGAAAATTTGTAATAAAACCAAAGATTGGCTTTAATAGCTAAATATTTGTGCCTCTTACCTAACTTAATTTGTAAGATTATTCTTCTATTTCTCTATTACTCCCACTTTCTTAATGGATTCCTCTAGTTTTGATGGGCTTTCTTTTAATTGAATATATTCAGGATCACAGTTTCAGCAAATTATTTAGTGAGAAAGGAGAGAAACATTTACTTCTTTGAACAGATGAACAGAGCTTCAGTTACAGTGAAATAACCAACACACCCTCATTAAACTGGCATTTAACCCAATGTCACAATGGGTGTAGTTCCCATTAACAATCATTTAAATGAATAGAGCTGCAAGCTCTGGACCAGTTAATGATGGATGCTAATTAGTAGCAGTTGAACAGAAGAAGCCATCTTAACTAACCAGACAAATCTCCGCACTAAAAAAGCCATCAAGCTCCCACTTATAATGAGGTTAATTTAAACCCACTGTTGAACAAAACCAGGCCTCCAGCTTGAGGGAGACACTCATCTTCCTTCTCCCAACTCCAAGAGGGAAAATAAGCTTTAGGTTGAAAACTTCCAGTTCCGAACTTTCTGTAGAGTGGCCATATGGGCCAGATTCTTCTCTCCCAGTAATCAGTGGCAAAAGTCACCCCGGCTCACTTACACCAGCCTTAGCCCACATTGCTAAGGGTAAGCCCACCACAGAATGGTGGATGCAGACCCCACATCAAAGAAACCTGAATGCTTGGTAAACATTACAGCTACAGTGGTGCTGCTTCACCCAGAGCATCCGCTCTTTTTCTGCAGCTTTCAGCTACGCTGCAGCATTATTGTCAAGCATTGGAACAGGCTGCCCAGGGAAGCGGTGGAATCACCGTCCCTGGAGGTATTTAAAAGACAGGTAGATGTGGTGTTGAGGGACATGCTTTAGGGGTGGTTTAGCAGTGTTAGGTTTATGGTTGGACTTGATGATCTTGAAGGTCTCTTCCAATCTAAGTGATTCTGTGATTCTGTGATCATTTTTCTCTGAAGTCTCAGTTTAAGAAACCTCAAGAGCTATATAGAAAATAATATTACAAAACTAGGTGCATGTTCCCTATCTGAGTCTTCATTTCTCTCCTAAAACACAGTCATCTTATCTAACCCTGTGGCCTTTCTCCTTGCTTGTTTTATTCCATTTTTCCACTCCCTCCCAGCCTCACCCAGCAAGCTTCTGCAGAGCTTCATGGGTAGCAGTCACTGCCTGGTGTGGGATCACCTCACATGTTTCTTCAGTTCCTTCATCTTTGTCCTTCTTTTTGCTTTTCACAGTTCTCTACCGCTGGATTTAAAGTCTGTACACAGTCCAAATGAGGCTGTATCCTTTCCATAATAGCTCCTCTGACCATGTGTAAAAGCTCTTAGAGTAGCAAGGTAAGTGATGCCACCGAGGTCTATTTCCAGGCGTGATGCATAGCCTCGCATCTGATGCAGTAAAACCTTCCACTAACAGCACACGGAAAAGACAAGAACTCAGTTCCCTCTCTCAAAGTGTTTCCAGCTCAGCAGGACCACTAAGACAAAAACATACTGGCATTACAATTGGCAGATATGACTCAACATACAAAAATCAGAACTGGGAAGAAGAAGGGCTGCTGGCTGATTTTTGTTCCCAAGACAATTTTTCTCAGTATAGTCATGCCTTTTAAAGGGACACTGATCCATTCCCACCAGCATAGACCAATGAGATTAACAGTTAATACAGGCAGACCTCCAGTGAGAAGATTTTCCATATTTTTCAGATTCTTATTAGTTTATTGTTTCATGGCATTAGTCCATTTTTTTCAGAGGAAGGAAGGATGGGCTCTTTGTCTTTATAGGATTTGCAAACACAAGTGGGGAAGGTAGGAACTTCCTAATGCTGTCTGAGAAGATCACAGCTGTGAAGGAATACAGAGCATCACCTCATTAACGTTAAAACTAAATAATTTTTGGACTCGCCGCTGACAGTTTGCCACGCTAAAAGCAAACGCAGCTTAACTGAAGTGAACAATATTGCGCTTGTTCACAGCTGCATTCAGAACTAGCAATTGCCTGTCACAGCAAGATGAAGTTAATGCCAGATGTTACTAATACAACTGAAAATAAAGTTCTAGAATGAAACCAATAACATCTCATTTGGGAAAAATCTATATAAGATGTAAGAAGCCAGAATCTCAGATGTTGGGAACGAACACAAGTCAGTTTGCATCAGCTGAGACTCTGGCCTCGTATCTCTATTTCAGAGGTTCAAATTGAAAAACTAAATTAGAAACTGATAACTTAGAAGAGGAATGCAAAACAAATGAGGAATGTAAATCAAAGGTTAATAAATTTTGCCAGAGGTGACTCTTGTATTAAAGAAGCTCTCAAAACGTTTAAACAAATTTGAAAGAAGTCTTTGAAGTACCTGAACATGACTTTCAGCTTTTGTAACAGCTTACTTCGTACCTATTCAGGGACCTGTACAATTGAGTATGTTTGATACTGAGAGTGTTTCCACTTGATGACAGCAAATAGGGGCCTACAACAAAAAGCCTTTTTAAATGGGAAAAAAAATAAAAAAGAAGAAAATAAAGCACTGGGATCCCTGCTTGTGAAATTCGTGCTTAAGATCAGTTAGAATTAAATGATGCATTTTGTTAGAAAATGAAATACATGGCTTTCTATATGCATAAATTGTTATTTTTCCCCAGACATTCCTAGATAGATTACAGAAGCAGTTTTTAAGCTAATAAAGAGGAAATCTTCTCAATACCAGTGAGTTAAGCTTCCCTGTGCTCCTGAGAATATATAGTCAGAGAGCTGCCTAATTTATATATTCTAAGTAGAAGATAAAGATAATTATTTTTAGGTGGAACAATAATTGCCATCAGAAATTAATTCCAATAGTAGATGAAATCTCAGACACCAATTTTTTAAAGAGAGATGTTTTAGTCTTCTATTTATTTGCAGATAATCTAGTGATTTGATCAACAATGAAGACTAACCTGCAGCTTGGTTGGTTACAAATGTCTAGCAAATCTGCTGGACATTTTCCTTACAGAGAAAAACCTCCAAGCCCTTCCAGAAAGGCTAAATAGAAAAGAAATCATGAGGAGAAANGGGTGGGGGGGGCAGGGTTTAGAGGTTACAGGCTCAAAAATGGACTGGTGGGACACCAGAGTGGATAAAGCATGGGATAAAACACCTCCTGTTCCTCAAAGGTCTTCAAGGGGCTGGTGGATGGTGCCCCGTGGTGTGCTGCCCAGAGCCATGAGAGGACAAGGTGAAGAAGCAGACCTCATGGTCACTCAGGGCTCCACATCCAGCTTCTGGTGGAACCAGACCCTACAAAGTCCTCTGAAGACTGAAGATGCTTAGAGGGTCATGCTGAAAGGAGGTCACAAACCAGTACCCAACTGCTCTTTGTACACCTCCATTGCAGTCTTGGCTCTTTTTTTGTCATTCCTCCCACCACATTTGCATATTCACCGGTGGCCACCTTCCAGGTAACGTGAGCTCCATCTCTTCACTGAATGAAGTGCAACCTCACACAGTGCCCATATGGAAAACCCCTTAAGTCTAATGCTGCTATTGTCACCTTATGGCCTGTGCTAAGAGGAAGAAAACCCTCTTTGCAGCAACTTCTGTGACAGTATCATTTTCCTTGGAGCTCGATATACCTCAGATTTCTGTATGATAGTTTCACAGTCAGCCTCTGTCTGACATATCCGTATGTTATTAAAATCACAAGAGCCTCCAAAATCCATTGTCAAGAACAAAGCTACCTTCTGACTGACTTGCATTTTGCTTGCATCTGTTGTTGACACTGAAAAGACCACACACATTTTAAACCTTCCCCAGTTGTTCTCTCTATTTCCAAATCATTTGAGGACCGTTGCAATTTTTTCTTACCCTGTTGTTCCACTCAGAGTATTTTCTTAGCTTGCTTTGCTCCTGATACAATTTAAAAATGGAAGCTTATGGTTTGGCTCTCTCCACACTACACAGATGACTGCAGTACACAGAAAATCATTTTCATTCTGTGCCCAGCCCAAACCCACACACTTATCAGGGGAGGCTTAGGATCTCAGCTTGTAAGGACATAAAGAAGATTTAATAAAGAAACAAGTCACTATAGCAACACATGTTAAAAAAGAGAAGTTATATTTTGTGGTGGGAAGTGAAGCAGGGGGTATTATCTAAAAGATATGGGCCTCTGTCTGTAAGTTTGTGTATTTTAAACACAGGAACGGTCCCGTCTGGGAATACTCACAATGCAGATTTCTGGTTTCTGAGCATTTTTCTACATTGCATTCCTGTTTGCAAATCTTTTCTTTGTACTCGCGAGGACAAGCATCCCACCTTTTGTTTTGTACAAAACTGAACATCCTTTTGCTGTCTTTGTCTGACTCCAGAAGCTGGAGCAGAGTTTGCATAAAAAAACTCCAAACATTTTAAAGCATTCACTCTATGCTCGATTTTAAGCACATGTCAGCAGGATCAGAATCCAGGTATTTCGGTCACATTGTCTTTGCATTTCTCTGCCTGATTCTGCTGTTGGTTAAAGCCACTTGCAGAGCTGCAGGCATCTCAGACAGGGTTCTCCAAGTGCACACACAGCTGCTCATGGTCAGCTGCACACATTCCTGCCCAGGGAGGTATGAAACGGAGCCGGACGCCCAGCCACCTGTTACAACATGTTTTAATAACTATGGCTGACTGTATTTTCTATAAAAACAGAAATTCTTAGGTATGGTTTATTATCAGAATGCCCCAGAGTTTTGCGGATGACACTTTGTGGCTTCTCTAGGTAGACTGGATAGATGGAGCTCATTTATCGTGGATGAAAGTGGTGAGCAATGGGGAAAGTGTGAAAAGTTAAGTTTGAGATCAAGCTTTCAGGTAGCAGGAACTTAATTCCCTGGAGTGCAAAAAGCCTTTGTGACGTTGAACAAACCACGTAGTATTTCTTTCTCTCAGTTTCCTGTATGTAGAATGGCGACTTTACCACTTTGCCGCTGCACAAGTGCGCTGCACGGATTTGAACATTAACACAGACAGCACTGTGAGCTCCACGCCATGGGGGAAAGGAAATTCTCCTCCCTGATGTTATAGATGCAAGGCTATACTCATTTCCAATGCTCAGATAAACATCAAGGCCGATTTCCCTGCCGCCTCTGATTGCTCTTACACTATAACTTCAGAAAAAAAATCAGAGTTATTGAAATTCAGAGTACAATGTTAAATTTTGAGTGTGAGTCAGCCAAATTGATTTCCAGACTGGTCGGCATTCATGCATAATTAAAGCTGGTTTTGTTCAAGCAGTTCATACGTTTACCAATTATCAGCATTACAGGAGTAAGAGTCACTTCTGCTGGAAAACACCTCCAGAGTCCCAGGAATGCTTCATCTTTGGGTGCATACATCCCGAGAGCCAGACAGCCACTTTGAACAAGAACCTCACCTGCGTGAGTCAGCTTACAGTTCCCTTCACTTTCCTACTTTACAACAAGCATCCCTACCTGTGTGGAAGTGGGAACTTCTTCCTACAAATCCCGCGAAAAAACCTACTTATAACCAATTTTCTATAATGTGACTTGAAGGATGCCAATGCAAAATGAAAACAAGTTTTTAGTACTTTTGTCTATGCGTACATCAATATGCCCTTTTTTTCTCTTTGACTGGGCAAGTGCCTATTCTGCCATATCAAAATTTACACGTGACATTTCAGTAAAATAGCAGATACATAAGAAGTTTTCAGGATGTAAGCACATTCCAATTTCTCAAGTTTCATGCCTTGTAGAAAAAACAGGCAAGCTCACAAAGACATTGAATTGTTTTCTACGATATATAAAGATTTAAGACCCTCAACTGTTTCACAGTTCTTTTCCTATTTATTTTGTTCATGCCGTTGAAGATTCAAGGCACAACTGCTCAACAAAAGCTTCACCCATAACTGCAGGCAGGAGGTATGGAAAAGCAATCACTGAATGCCATGACTGATTAAAATCATATTACCAAAAGTATGTTTCAGAGTTAGTTTTGTCTCTGTTTAGTATTCTATTTTTAATACAGTTAGAAAGTAAATTAAGCCACTTACAGTGAACCAAAACTTCCCTTGTTTCCATGGAAATGTTTAGAAGGCTGATCTGAAGTTAACCAGACTGGTAAATACAAATGCTTGTTACCAGCCAGCTTAATCCCCACGGCTGCTTCTCGCGCGCACCATCACACCCAGGAACCTTTTACACTGCGAAATGCTCCTTAATGACAGCTGATTTCTAATCCAGTGCACAGACTGAGCAAGATCCTCTCAAATATGTGTCACGCTGACGGGGGCAGGGGCAACCACCAAGCCCGCACGCTCATTATCTAAAAATTTCATGTCAACAATAGACCCTTTTAATATTTTAAAATTCAAAGGATAACCTGGTGTCCTTTTATTGTATAGCTACTCTCTGCTATTCCCAGTTTTTATCTAACTCCAGCAATTTTACACAGGTGTAATGCTCACATCCAGTAAAATTATGCCTGCTTTATGCCAGGGTAAGCGAGATCAGAATGTGCTTGATTTGTTGGAGAGATGTGATGGATCGCTATTCAAATATTAATACTGATGTTTGCTACAGAAAGACCATATGTAATAAATCAGTAATGCACAGCAGGAGTCTTGCCTGTAGGTCAGGTTGCAGGGGAAGGGTGAAGGTGTCTTCAGGGATTTTGTAAGAAAAAGGAAGTTATACAAATATTGCTACAAAGCAACTAATAAAACTCAGTCATTTGTGCCTACATGAAACTGCAAACTTCATACCAAATTTTTTGGCCCGTTCGAGGCAGAAACCTGGCAAAACAGAAAATGAGAGGCAAGTCCTGCTTGGCCAAAGTTTGAGCACAAACTGACCTTAAATCTTGCTGCCACCCAAAGGAGCGGACCTTGTCCTCCATCCCATCTTTCTGTGTGCATCCTTGCCCCCACACAAGACACCTCTTGCAGCTTCATTCCTTGCACCATCTTTCGTGCTTGTCAGGCATTTTTCTGAGATAATTCAACTCAGTAATTTGGCAGAATGTGACACACTTTGGTGGGAGGAGTTATTTTCCCTGTAGCTCAACAAGTCAAATTAACCCAGAGAGGGGCCAATGAATGCCAAAGCCAACAGGCATGGCCAGAAATGAGCAACTGCCTCAAGAGCAGAGAGCCTCAGCTGCATATCTGAAATGCACCTGAACTCATTAAAACACACTGCCACACAGGTCCACATTTAGCCTCAGATTTGTGCCTAAAAATACCTGCAAAGCTAACTTCTGCAGCAAGCAAAGAGACTGAAAACCAGAAGTTGCAGCTCTACCCAGCACTGGAGCCACTCCAATTTTTTCAAGTACTTTTAACCCATGGGAAAATTCTCCATTGCAACTGCCTTTAGTCATTGAGTTAGGCCTGGAATTAACTTGATTAGATGGACTGTGTGTGACATTGAATGTGTTTTGTACTCCTAAGTTCCTTAGGTGCTGTGGGAAACATATGTTTCAGTTTAGGAAAATACAAGATTGATATGTGTTATTTCCACCAATGCATTGCTCAGCACTATCATTTTTCATTCATTATAGCAGATCTTTTTTCTCTGCCTTAGAAGACCATCATGAGTAGTATAGAATATATGATTATACATTTATTTAATTAAAATGCTGTCTTTCTGTACATACAGATGAATATATCCTTCCATATAAAAGGCTGAAAAACCCAAAGCATCATGGACAGTGTCTGTTTTTGCAGTTACTTTGTGCCCAGTTCAAATAGAACTAGCATCCACAATATTTGCTTCATCGAACAATAGGGAAAAGTAGTGGCAAAAAATCTCAGTTAAGCTGTGGATGAGGCGTAGATCCATCACCCTGCTGCAGCAGTATATATGGCTCCCAAGAAAAATAAGATGCAGTAAACAATAGACANGTGGGGGGGTGTGTGGAAACAGAGAACCAAGAGAATAAATGTTTGTGTGTACAGGCTCTGGAAGCAGGTAAAAATCTTAAGCTCTTAGCCGGAGGGATTCAAGCCAATGTGAACAGATCTGGACAGAATGGCTTATCAAATGTTTTCAGGAGGAAAAAAATGCAATATCTGAAAGTGAATCATGGTAGCAATTCAGATATTTCTGCTGTGTCACATGAGGTCAAGCCTTTTAACATTTGTCAAGCCAGAAAACAACAGCAAAACTTGAACTATCTTTTATTGTGACTTGAGTTAGGGCAGAGCCCAGCCCTGACAGCAGCTGCACAAGTAACAGTTGGCAAAGACCTAACATGCCTGAGAAGTCTCATCTCAGATTATCAGTGTCTCGAGTCTTCTGTTAGAAATTTTAAAAAGTAACAGAAACCAAAACTAATTTCTTTCATGAGCAAAGTCTTCTGAACAGCATAAACAGGAGAAATGCTTACCTTCCTAGTATACTGTATCTGCTACTCTATGCAGAATAAACAGTATTTCTTTTAAAGCCCTTGTCAAAAAAAACCCCAAAAACAACAAATCAAACAAAAAACAACCTAAAAGATGGGGAAGGGCATCTGATTAAAAAATTTAAATTCTAAAATTGAATAAATTAAAAAAAAATTACAAATCTGTGTCGCTGCTGTTAATTCTGGGAAAACAGAGGTACTGAGTGAATCAGAAACCTTCTCTGAAACTGAAGGTTTTCCTTGAAGCACCTTGGATGGTCTGTCGTCTGGCTTACTGTTTTCTGAAGATCTCGAAATCAATTTTCCCTACAAGGACAGACTGAAAGAATCAGGTTTGTTCAGCCTTAAAAAGACAAGACTAAATGGGGCTCTCACTGCTGCCTTCAGCAACTAAAATGGAGGAAAGAAAGAAGATGGGTCAAGACTCTTCTCAGACGTGCACAGTGAAATCAACAGGCAATGCAGGAAATGCCTACCTGGAAATGCAAGAGTCGGGGGAAATCACCATGATGTTGGTCAAATATTCAAAGAGGGACCAGATAGGCTGCAAAATCTCCAGCTAATAAGGTCCTGAGCAACCTGATCTAATTTGGCCCTGCTTTGAGGAAAGGGTTGGACCAGAGCCCTTCAAAGGTCTCTTCCAACCTAAACTATTGCATGGTTCTGTCTCATCAAACTGGGTAAAGAAAACAGTATCCTCTTTTTCCCACCAGTTTCCAGGCTAGTTTGGAAACCCCCTGTGTTTTACAACAGCTTTCTAAGAAGATATGCCTAATAAAAAGTTGCTAGTTTGTCATTGCACCTTCTCCAGAAGAGAAGGGAAATTGCACCACAGTAGCCTGAAGCTAATGATACAAAGGTGAAATTTTGTCTTTAGAGTACATCTGAGAGATGTCTAGAGTGGCACCAGGGCTTCCAGTGGAGAAAAATACTCAAGTCAATAAAAAGCCTACCTCTTTCCCTGTACATTACTGAAAAAAGTCAAGTCCAATTCTAAAAAGACCATTAGAAGTTAGGAAACAGGTAACACAAGTATGTTGAATGCAGCCTGGGGTGCTGCTTTTACCATAAGTGTTGCTACACACAATTTCACCACCAGCTTGCCTCCCTGAAAATGCAGTTTCGTGTCACAATTAGCCTAATCAATGGCCTTTTTGCAAAATGGGACATTCCTGTTCCTATTTCTCAGTCACAGTTTTTACTGTGAGGGTGGTGAGGCACTGGAACAGGTTGCCCAGAGAGGTTGTTGAGGCCCCATCCCTGGAGGTGTTTAAGGCCAGGCTGGTTGTGGCATTGGGCAACCTGGTCTAGTGGGAGGTGTCCCTGCCCATGGCAGGGGGATTGGAACTCGATGATCTGCAAGGTCCCTTCCAACCTAAACCGTTCTATGATTCTACGATTCCTGTTGTTTCCCTAGTGCCAGCCTTGGCACTGGGCCTAATCCTAAGGTGACCTGGCACAGCAACTATATTGTTAGAGCGAAAGTGGATCGTTTTCTGACTGTAACTAACTTTTCTCACTGCGGATCCAGATGAGCAGCAGCGCTGGCGCAGGAGCAGGGGGGCAGGAGAAGACAACCATGCTGCCAAGGGTGTAGGGATCAGCTGAGTTACAATTGGAAACGGCAGCTTGTGATGGAAATGCTGTTCAGTGCCAAATAGCAATGTCAAGAAAGCCCCCTCCAAGCAGTGCAGTGAGCCTCAGGCACTGCGGAGTGCAAGGCGTAGCTGGCAGTCCCATGCCAGAGAGCTGCCAGGAACTGGCAGTTACGAAGTAAAAACCAAGGGCACCGATCCCATGTAAGCTAGGTCCTCTAGAGTGAACTTTCTAGTTGTGTGGGGTTTGTTTAGCCTTAGCCGTGTCTCCATTAGCCAGCACTTCAGAGGTTCCCAACAACTTGTTGTACTTTTCGTCTCATCATTAGCCACCCGCATCAATATCCTGCTCTAAATGATGCAAACGGGAGGTTCACCGCAGAGTTCAGGAGAGTAGGGGTAGATGAATATAGTGACTTGTGGGAACACCAGGAGCCTGTCTGGCTTCTGGCACACAGCCCAGCAATTCGCATATCCAGAAAAGACCATTAGATCATTTAGCCTGACCCGCTGTATATCACAGGCTATTATATTTCACCATCTCATCCTTGCACTCAGTCCAAGAAATATGTATCAGGTACAATAAACCGTTATTCCCTGTATATTTGCCAGCCTGAATGAATGAGACATTTTTTTTTCTGAAAAGGTACCAAGTCATTTCCAGTATCCCACAGCCTGCGGTAGAAGACTGCTTTGAATAATCCATGAAAGGGAGTGGAATTCTCCGGTCTGTTGAAGTCTGGTAATAGCTGCTGTTTACAGGACCAATATATTTGATTAAATCAGCATTTTACTGCAAGGAAATATTCAGTTGCCAGTAGGAATGTTGAGATAAATGTTTTCAGAAATGCAGGGTATGGCTCATCATTCAGTCCATGGCACCTGCTTAGATTAATTCCAATTACATTCCAAATGCTTTTATTCAAGCAGTAGTGATGTGTGGTGGCATACTGTGGACTTTAAGATACCTTATAGCAGAGGTGTCAGGATTACCGTGCTCCTTCTCCAGCCACCCCCCAGTTCACCCACAGGTTTCGTCTTCACTCAAGATCCAGTGACCTGCCCTCTGCCATCCCATGGCTTAGCTCTTTAACGCTGACATGAAGGATGGTTGGACTCGATGATCCTAAAGGTCCCTTCCAACCTAGGTGATTCCACGATTCTACCACAGTGATTCAGTGCTCAAAGCACAGCTAATACAAAATTTGCAGAACTCCTGACTAAATGAGAGGGTCTTCATTTAAACAAAAGACATGAGCCTTCTTAGGATATGAACGCTGTAACTGTTCCCTGAAAGCCCGTCTTAATCCTTCATCATTTATCTTATTGTGCTTGCAAAGTGACAGAAATTGGTAAACCCCAAAGGCAACATTTGCGCAGTCAAAAATAACTACAAGTTCATGCATTTTGCTCAGGTGCAAGAATATGACCATTAACTGTACTATTATAACTTAGACTAGTTGCCATCACTTGCTCATAAAGACTCAGGCTGGGAAATCTCTCATCTAACTTTAGAGAAAAACAGTGTAGATATCAACAGTTGAATTTGTTGCTTTCATTACCACTGTAGAGAAATGGTCCCTTTGGAACACAAAGCATCTCATCCTGAGGTAGACAGCTGAAAGAGAAAGGCAAATAGCAGTCTGGAAGGACCTCTTTCTCCCCACTGGCTATAAAAAATCCTGAGTGACCCATTCAGGTGCGAATGAGAGTGCTGAAGTCTGAAAAGAAGAATCCAAGCCAATATGATTGCAGATTTGGTCTTGCTCAGCTCAAGCCTTTCACCTGGATCAGTGCATCCAGTTCAGGGTCCCCAGCACAGAAGACATCAATATACTGGAGGGAACCCAGGGAAAGCCATGAAGACAGTCAGGGGGCTGAAGAAGAACATAGGATACAAGAAGAGGCTGAGGGAACTGGATTTACTTGGTCTTAAGAAGAGAAAGGGGAAGGAAGGAGGAAAACTTACTGCTATCTACAGCTACTTAATGTAGTTGAGGGTGTAAAAAAGATAGAGCCAGACTCTTCTCAGAGGTGTAGAGGGATTGGACGAGAGGCAAGAGTTGCAGCAAGGGAAATTTCAGTTTGGTATTAGGAAAGAAAGAGCACCATGAGGGTTGTCAAAACACTGCAACAAGGGACCAGATTGTTTGTGAAATCTCCTGTCTTGGAGATACTCAAAACTCACTGGACAAGTCCCTGGGCAACCTGATCTAGCTGATCTTGCTTCGAGCAGGAGGTTGGACTTGATCACCTTCAGATGTCTCCTCCAGCCAAAATTCTTCTGTGATTTGTGAAGACAACTAGAGATTTTACATCAGATCTCAAAGCATTAGTCTTAAAGGCATGATATTTTATGAAGAATAATTAGATCCTGTTTATTCACATGCTTGTGGTGCTTACTAGAACTCACAGTTTCAGTCTTTTCTCCGTTGATGAGAGTTTTTTGTTTCAGCTGAAAACTGCAACACCCTTGGAATCCAACAGCTCCAGGATACGGTCCTTAAGAATCCAAAACATGCTCCACAAATGCGGTTACAATGGTTGGCAACACTGGGGACTGCAGATAACACTTGGCATTTGCAGTCCAGTAGTAGCAGTGCTGAGTTACCTTACAGAGAGCTCACTCTGCTCTGGGCTGTAAGTTAGCTCTTTTTGACAGAGTGAATTAGTACATGACCAGCACTGTGACTCAACACCTGAGCAAGGCATTTCCATACTAGCTTGCAACACACAATGGATGCATATCCCACCCTCTGGCATGTTTCGGGGTTTTTTTTCCCCATGGATAAGGTATAAAGTGTATTAACTTCATGGGTTCCTTCCAGTGACATCCATTAACTGACTCCTACTCTGAACAGAACCGTCTTCTCTCACTGCCAGTTGTTTGACAGCTGGCATATGCTGCATTGGAAGTGTTCCTAAAAAAAAATTACTTAAAATATAACCCCCCCCTTTTCAGGATATGGAGGCTCTGTTAATAGAGAAGCTCAACATTTACAACACCGAGGTGCAAAGGAAGTGCAATCAGTTAGCAGATCTTAGAAGATGGCCATTTGAGAGCACAGCAAACTTTATAGGTCTTGTGTATTAATTTTTCACAGCAAGGTCTAGAGGCAGAATGAGAATGGGAATATCAATTTACATGGAATGAAAAAAAAAAAAGAAACAAATTACAGGCATCACATTTTGTTGAACATTCAGTATTCCCATTCACAAAACAAGACTATATTCTACATTCATAATAACTTGAAGCTAATGAAGCACAGCTGCTTTATATGATCCAGAAACAGATTTAAGACACAACAGGATGTTCAGTAATTATGTTAAAAAAGTAAATTTCTTCATATAACTATACCATTTAGTCTAAAGGAAAAAAAAACCCCACGTGCCAAAACTGTCTCTATATTGTCGCTATCCTTGTAGTTCCTTTGGCTTAACACATTCTCTGACACTAGATTCAAAAAACTAAAAGCAAGGATGATGACAATTAAATCTTGCCCCAGACTCTGTCCTGAGCTGTCTATATGAACATGTACCAAATCTGAATGTTCATCCTTTCCTATGTAAAACTCACATCAAAAAAGCTATGAGAAAATTTACTTCAACAGCAGCTACAGTTATGTAAAGTACTGATACCTATTTAGAATATGTTTGTATTTAATTCAGTGTTGAAAACTGAAGCTGCAGTTGTTTAAAAAAAACCAAGAAGACAAAATATGAATGTTTTGCCAAAGTTTTCCAAACAGTTTTAATTTACATCTAATTTTTCATACGTTAGTGTGGTGTCCAGTATTTCCCAAAACAAATACATTTGTAATTTAAGGGGAAAAAAGTACCAGAAAGTTACACAAATTTTGCAAATATTAAGAGGAAAGTATCTGCAGCTTCATATTATTGTATAAACCAGTCCTGGACTATAGACATAATATTTCTGACATTTGAGTTTTCCTTAGAGCTTTGCAGCTTAGAAACTTATTTTTAAAATACTTCATCTTATTTTCCAGTCACTTTTTAAATTGCCTTTATGCCAACACCTTCAATGTGCATCACCCCTCACTCAGATTAGGTCAGAACCTGCTCTCCCTCTGGAAGTGTAAATCTGGTCCAGGTGACCTCGTTTAAAGTTACTACAGTCTTGCACAGGTCTAATTTAACACAGAGCTTGGATCTCTCGCTATATTCAGTACCCCTTTTAAACAACACTCCTTTAAGGTCTCGACAACTTGGAGATTTAAATGCTGAGAATTATCTCCCAGTCCAACATGAATAGAGCTTTATTTTAGTTCTTAGCTGGTTTTCCATTAATAATCCATAGAGATTGCAATAGTACACAAGCTGTTGGCAATGATGTAAACCTAGAGAAGACAACACAATGTGCACTTGCAGCCCAGAAAGCCAACTGCATCCTGGGCTACATCCCCAGCAGCGTGGCCAGCAGGGTGAGGGGATTCTGCCCCTCTATTCCACTGTCATGAGACCCCCACCTGGAGTACTGTGTCCAGCTCTGGGGCTCCCAACATAAGAAGGACATGGACCTGTTGGAGCAGGTCCAGAGGAGGCTACAAAGATGATCAGAGGGCTGGAGCAGCTCTGCTGTGAGGACAGGCTGAGAGAGTTGGGGTTGTTCAGCCTGCAGAAGAGAAGGCTCCAGAGAGACCTTATTGTGTCCTTTCAGTACCTAAAGGGGGCTTATAAGAAAGGTGGGGATGGACTTTTTACAAGGGCTTGTTGTGATAGGATGAGGGGTAATGGCTTTAAACTGGAAGAGGGGGGATTTAGAAGAAGATTAGGAAGAAACATTTCGTTATGAAGGTGGTGAATCACTGGAAGAAGTTGCCCAGGGAAGCTGTGGTTGTCCCATCCCTGGAAGTGTTCAAGGCCAGGCTAGATAGGGCTTTGAGCAAGCTGATCTAGTGGGAGGTGTCCCTGCCCACGGCAGGGGGGTTGGAACTAGAATATCTTTAAGGTCCCTTCCAACCCAAACCATTATATGATTCTATGAAGATCCAGTGAAGTCACTGGAAAAATATATATGTAAAAAGGACAAGAGAGAGCATAAAGAGTCCCAGTGTAACACATCTACCGTTGTCATACATACACAGGCCTACCTATTACTATCATTTATTTATATTTAAGGCAAGACTCAGTTTCTTACTTTACTTTTTTTCATTATTAGGGATAATGAAGGAGGAGCCTTAGATCCTAAGGAGATGCAAAGGTAGAAAGTGTTTGGTATGTAGATACACTGAACAGAGAGGACTATGAGGGTTTAAAAAAAGCTCAACGTGAAAACTGCAAGGGTTCTTGCTCATGATCACGGGTAGATAGAGATGGGGTGGTGAACGGGACAACAGGTCCCAACCTTCTCTCATAGGTTAGAATCATAGAATCATTTAGCATGCAAAAGACCCTTAAGATCATTGAGTTCAACCGTAAACCCAACACTGTCAAGTCCACCACTAAACCATGTCCCTCAGCACCACATCTACTCGTCTTTGAAATACCTCCAGGGATGGTATTCCACCACTTCCCTGGGCAGCCTGTTCCAATGCTTGACAGCCCTTTCAGTGAAGACATTTTTCCTAATATCCAATCTAAACCTTCCCTGGTGCAACTTGAGACCATTTCTTCTCGTCTTATCACTTGTTACTTGGGAAAAAAGACCAACCCCCATCTCACTACAACCTCCTTTCAGGTAATTGTAGAGAGTTAAAGACCCTTTAGCAGAAACAGCCAGAAACGGTATGAATACCTTCTGCTCAGGCCTCATGCTTTACAGTTGAGCGTTAACGCAAACTCTCTGCAGGGCTAGAGTCTGCAGTTTATATACTCCAATCCTATGTATGTCCTGTTCAGCCATTCCTCCAGCAGCTGCAACCTGGAGGTAGGAATCACGTCAGCATCCTATCTGCACCTGAGGGAATCATGAATCAGAGCCCCTGGGACTGCTTTGATCCAGCAGGGAATGCAATCCAATCCTACAATCACGTTCACATCATGACAGTTTAATGGTTCATAGAAATAAGTGTTCACTTCACTACACTCTTAATGCAGTGTGGGTGCTCACAGCAGACGGAAACAAATCTATTTCTGAGATAGAAAAAATGAAATATTAAAAGAAAAAATGTTGCAAGAAAAAATAGGCAATTAAAAGTTATTTCTTAAATCTGACAAGCCTTTAACTTAGACAGCCTTGACATAATAAAACCATAAAAGACTCATAAAGTGGCTACGGAAACTTTTATCAGATAGATACGAGATTTCATTGACAAGGGAACAAGAGCCAACAGATGAATGAAGCTTAATTCCATAACGTATGTAAAGTCTTTGAAAGTTTAATGTGCTTTATAAGAGCTAAATATTATTACCAAAGTCAAGGGAGACAAATCCCACATGTATCCTCATTGATAAGAGTGGGCAGAGGGGTAACCAGGAAATTAGTTTCTCAGGTGCTAGTAAGGGGGAAATGGAAAATTTTCCTGAGAAATAAAATAATGTTTGCAAATGCTCTGATTTAATCTCAGTAGCCATCCCAATATCTCCCGCATCCCCTTCCATTGCTTTCTGCCCTTTCCTGAGTAGGATGACAGGCCTGGAAGTTCAATGGCTTGGAGGGATATATGTATGAAACCATCAGCGTAGGCTTCCTGGAAGCACTAACATGAGCTCATTGTTCCAATTCCTTCTTGTCTAGCCCTCTGCAGAGCTATCTGTAGTCAGTTCTGTGGTGGCCATGTCACCCTGACATATTCCCTGCATTGCAGATTGGATGCTAAATTGCTTCCATATTGCAGTCTTACTGGTGAAAATCTTCCCACTTTGTTCAGAGTCAATTTGGGATACAGATATGGTTATGACCTAGGGTTCTAGGGCTGGAACAAATTGATCGATTCATTGATTGGTTGATTTATATAATATCTACATACATGGGTACATTATTGTGGAAAAAGTTCAGAAGAATTAGACTTCAATAACTAGGTTATAGGTCTAAGCTAATACATATCTAGTATACATATATATATATGTGCAATATATCTAACTTATACTGATTAGCAAATGATACAGAAATTCCTTCAACAGGCAAACAAAAAGACCTGTCCTTGCTTCAGAGACATAAAAAGAACTAAATTACTTATCAAGGAGGGGAAGCAGGAACAGTTGCAATGGGAAGTTAGAGTCAGGAGGACAAGTAAAAGCACCTGCTAAAATGTAATGTTTGCTCTGCTCAAAATCCCATTTTTCAAGTCTTTTAACACAAAAGGAAGAGTTAAGCTTGCTTATTGCTCCAGATATTGCATATTTCTCTGATCTTCTTACATGTCTCACCACAGACATTAGTTGCTCCTCACTCAAAAAGACCAACATTTGTTTTTGTCATTACAAACAGCTGAGGCCAGAAAGGGAGCTGCCATTCTCTACCGTGCACCAGGAGGGTGTACAGGGGCAAACCACCGCCTCTCACATCTAATCAAGGCCACAGGCAGCAGAGACACACAAAGGAAATTAAGCAAGCCATGGTTAGGAGACGGGAAGTAAACAATAAAAAGGATGAGAAAGAGATGAAAGGCAGTGGGCAGCGGTGATGAGACCACTCATCAGAGGAGCTCAGTGAAAAACTTCTTACTCTGGAAGGAGAAGGTAAATGAGTGGCCAAGAAGAAGTAAAAATGTGGCTGTATCCCTACTCTAGGCTGGATGTGACCCTTGAAATTTCACACCCTATTAGGACAGACAGTTTCAAACCCTCTAAGGGCTTAGAAACCAGAACTGAAAGTAAAACACTACATGTATTTACGATATTAGAACATCAAGGATTGCTGGGGATCTGACTCATATTTTGAACACCTAATGACGGCAATATTGTGACACTAACAGCTCCAATTTACTGTAATGGAATCCTCATGGTATGTGTGGTAGAAGAACACAGCTGCAAACAGTTTCATGAGGAGTGTTATGTGTTTCTTTATTATTTAGGTTGGTTTAACAGCTCAGTCCTCTTTCAGACAAAGATAATGGCAAGAAAAACTCTATTTACTTGATGATTGTGTACCCAGGCATTATTGGAATCCAGAATAAAAGGTATTATTACTCTCTTTTATTACTGATCAACATTTTCCAACCAGAGCCTGGAGTAAGATCCAAAACTATATGAAGGGGGTTTAAGCACATTTGGCCCAATTTGATACAGTTGCCACTGATTTTTATATAAACAGCCATTAAACATTTAAATGGCTTCTCCAAAATTTGATCAAAACTACAGAAGAGATCCAGTGTTGGCAGTAGAACAATGTGCAATCAGATATTAGAAATTAGGCAAGATAATCTTCATCTGCAAACATTTGGTTCCAAAACAGTTCCCACCTTCTCCAAAAGTTACAGGATTTAGGGTCATTTAGAGGTTCAGGGAAAAGGCTTTATGATGTGAAGCTGCGGATGGAATTTAAATTGAAATTATTTTCACTCTGTTTAATTCTATGCCAACCTTTAGTGCTACTCCATAAAGCCAATCCTAACATAAATGTAAATGTGTCAGCACTGCACGAGCAATGTCAATGCATTTATCCTTACATAGATGCAGTTGCTGAAGGAACTCTACCAACGTCGCTCTTCGCATGCAAATCTGCATACCTTGGACCCAAGATAACATGCTGTTTGTGTCCAGAACTTCTCTACCAGCAACAGAAAAACCAAAATATCTCTAAAATAATATGCAGCTGAGAACTAACAGCCTCAAATATAAAACCAGTGGGAAATCAAGTCCATCCTTCCCATCGCTTTGACAGCTGTAATCCTTGCTGAACCCTTTTGCCACTTTGGACATAGGGATGCCACTAATAATCACAGAATGTTAAGGGTTGAAGGGACCTCTGGAGATCATCTGGTCCAACCCTCCTGCCAGAGCAGGTCCACCTGCAGCAGGTTGCACAGGATGGCGTCCAGGTGGGTTTGGAATGTCTCCAGTGTCAGAGACTCCACCACCTCTCTGGGCAGCCTGTTCCAGTGGATAATACCTTTTAAGTAATTCCTTCTGCTAACTCTGCTTTACAATTTAAAAAATTGTATATAGGCATATTAAATATATTAAATTACCACCTATTCTTTTTTATATCTCTTTTCAAAACAGAGGAACACAAGGGTAGGAAGTATCAAAGCGAAAAATACATCATAGTTCAGCTGCTCCAGGCTACACTGCAAACCAAACAAAAAGACTTAAACTGCCTGTCACCAACATCATCCTAATCTAGGAGTACCACAAGTACACTTCATGTTACAAAAATTCATGTTAGTAAGAAAATATTTACTTGCTATTCCAATGCACAGGCCACTATTGACACAACTACATTTTGTCTTCTGGCATTGCAGTTCATAGCATCACAGAATCACAGAATGTTACAGGTTGGAAGGGACCTCTGGAGATCATCTAGTCCAACCCCCCAGCCCCAGCAGTATCACCTAGAGCAGGTTGCACAGGACGGCATCCAGGTGGGTTTGAAATTCCAAGATTTTAAACCTTTTTTTTCTTTAAAATACTGGACAACATCATGATTTTTAAGATCAAGAAGCCTGGCTAGCGTTTTCCAGAGCATATCTAACTCCAACCACTCTTCCTTACCCTCTTCTTCATTAATCAAATGTTATGTACTATGCTTACAAGGATGAAGCAAAGCTGCATGTATTTTCCCTGGAGGAGATGGTTGTTATTGGCAGCCGGCACACAGGGAACCCATATCAGCATCTCCATGGCCTCCAGGCTGCTGTTGAGGGTCTCTGCTTATACTGAGGGCAGCATTTCACAGGATCACACAATCACACAATCATAGGGGTTTGAAGAGAACTCTGGAGATCAGCTAGTCCAACGCCCCTGCCCCAGCAGGTTACACAGGATGATGTCCAGGTGGATTTGGAATGTCTCCAGAGTCAGAGATTTCACCACCTCTCTGTGAAGCCTCTTCCAGTGTTCTGCCCACCTAAAAGTAAAGAAGTTCCTTCTCATGTTTAGATGGAACTTCCTATATTCAAGTTTGTGCCTGTTACCTCTTGTCCCGTCACTAGGCACCACTGAAAAAAGATTGGTCCCATCCTCCTGCCACCCTCCCTTTAAGTATTTATAAGCATTGATAAGATCATAGAACCATAGAATGTTAGGGGTTGGAAGGGACCTCTGCAGATCATCTGGTTCAACCCCCATGATCCCCCCTCAGTCTTCTCTTCTCCAGACTAAAAAGACCCAACTCCCTCAGCCTTCCCTCATCAGAAAGACGTTCCAGTCCCCTAATCATCATGGTCCTCCTCTTCCACTACTTCCCAAAAGTGAAATGGCATACCATTTCATCACATGTTTTAGGACCTGCCCATTGGTGGCTTGCCAAGAAGTCTTAAGATGACACCTCCCAAAATACATCTACTCTTCACAGCCTGTCCTCCATACGCAGCAGAAAAATGGTGCATTTCTTGTCAAGCCCTAAACCGCAGATTAAAGAGGGCAGCAGCAATAAGCACGCCCTACTCGAGGTTTCATGAATCCAGTGGTATACACCACTTCTGGCAGTTGAGGAGCTGCTGAAGATGCCGCAGCACAGACCAGGCTCTCCTGCATGTGTTGCTCGTGCCACACAGAGCAAAGCCAGGCACTGCCAGCAGTGATGCTCAGACACCATCCTTGTGGGATGGATGCTGCAGCCCACCAGCAGCAGGTACTCCTTCTGTGACAGGACAAGGTGGATATAACTTCCACATTTTCCCATGAAGAACTGGAGTTTGAACGTACAAAAATAGAAGAAGGGGAAGATAGGTCAGAGGGTTTTGACACTCTGGTCCTCAACATTTAATGCTTTGAAATAATTGTGTTGCTCATTTGTGCCTTACAGGATGTGTCACACGGCTAAAGTTTAACAGATAAATTCCACCCTGCGGATTTTGTGAGTGAAATGATCTGTTTTGTAGTGGCTAGGCAACGCTTTCTGAAACAAATATTACATGTACCCCAGAGGAATTTTTTTTTTTTTTTTTCTGTGGAGAATTATCTCCCGACTGTTTTCTAGCTCATACTTTTCCGTCGTCAGGAGCAGCTCATCACTGCTGCTAGTGAGCACATGGGGGTTTGGGGTGCTGCATTCAGGTTTGGGGTCCAGTTTCTTTCAAAATGGGGCCAGATCTGTTTGCTCGTGCTAAGCCCCCCAGCCCAGCCCCTGCTTCTGAGACACCAGGCACATCACCATGAACAGCTTTAGTTCAGAACCCCTGCAAATTCACAGCCAAAGCCAAATCCTTGTTTGGGTGGAGCATTGGGGTATTTTTTTGTTTATAAAATAAAACTGAGAAGAGAGGGGGAGGAACAGAGCCAAGCAGTTGTGTCCTCATAAACATGGGTGGGTTGCCATTCAATGATAAGCAGTACACTAAAGTATGTGTGACGTTAATCTGCTCATCCCCCTAGTGATACTCCACTCTTCTTTGTGGTTTTGCTATCAGTGAAGAATACTAATTGCTGAATAATACAAAGGTCCCAACACAGCTATCAGGCATTAATGACCTCCCCTTACTATGCTGTGCTGGAGTTGAACCACTGAGCTGCAGTGAAAGGGCACACGCTCTTATTAATCCCCCCTATAAAAGTTGCAGAGATGGCATCATAGTCTCCATAGAAACAACTGAAAAAAATCTCCATAGATATCACAAATAACCAAAAGGGCTCCATTTGGAAATCTTGAACCCTGGGTGCAGCCCAGGGCCTTCCCTCACCCTCCCTATGGCGCAAGACCCCCTTCAGCCCAGCCTGGGTCCACCAGTCCCTGCCCCAGCGATGCCATAGGATGCCCATCTCCAGCTCCACCCCAGCAGTAAATCTGGTGCCAGGGAGATGCAAATTTGTGCAGCGGTGCTAAACACACACCGAGCCCTGCAGCACTTCTGAGGAAAACAGAAATATCACAGACTAAATGCATCAGCACAGGGAAAGCAGAGCCCTGAAGAGCATAATCAGGTCCTCATGCTCACACTTGGTTTTGAGGAGGCGGGAGGGGTAGAGGCACAGCTCTCATCAGGGCAAAGACTGCAGCAACCACATCCGCTATTCTGCTTGGTTTTTCTGGAAAGATAAAACCAGCCATGTGATAGGAAAACAAGGGGACGTCTGTGGGCTTTAGTATCACCAGGAGAGACAGCATGAGGGAAGAAGGCAAGGACCGATATCTGTAGCGGCAGAAGCGGGGTCGTGTCAGACACAACTCAGAAAGGGATCTGAATCTGAACCAGGAGCAGGGAGCAGAGAACTGAGGAGCAGCTTTGTCAGGAGGATACCTTTGTTTTCTATGTCCTCTCACTGACAAGGCTTCCTCTGGAAGACACAGAAGAACAGAGGTAGAGCTGTACTTGTTTAAGGAAGCATGAGTGGGTAAGCAAGTCAGACCTGGAAGATGTTTAAGACCAGAGGCCATTATGGGCCAAAACTTTGTTGCCCACCAACAGAGATGTCTTGCTTGGAGAGATTTGCTTAGAGTTCTCTGTTGCTGAGCCAGACTTGCTGTAGCATCTGAGTTATCCTGGGCATCTCTGCATGCTCCTGATGATACTGAAATATGCCCATCACAGGCATAAACCACTTCCATCTTAGGGCTATTTCACAATTATATGTATCAGTCTTGTCGTCAAAGAATTTTTTCTTGCCTATGTTCTCCTTGATCCTTTTTACCCTTTATACCCTTATGTCACCTTGACGGTAAGACAGTCAGCAGCCCAGCTGAAGTGCCTCTACACCAATGGGCAAAAACAGGACGAGTTGGAAGCCACCGTGCTGCTAGAAAGCTATGACCTAGTTGCCATTTCTGAAACATGGTGGAATGAATCCCATGACTGGAGTGCAGCCATTGACGGCTACAGGCTCTTGAGAAAGGACAGGTGAGGAAGGAGGGGTGGAGGCATTGCCTTCTACATGAAGAAATGGATAGAATGTGAAAAGCTGTCTCTGAAGAATAGCCATGAGCAGGTTGAAAGCTTATAGGTAAGAATTAGAGACCGAGGCAACAAAGGGAGCCTTGTGGTTGGTGTCTACTACAAGCCGTCCAATCAAGGGGAACCTATTGACAAAGCCTTCTTACTCCAGCTACAGGAGGCATCATGCTCACAGGCTCTAATCCTGCTGGGGGACTTCAACCACCTCAACATCTGCTGGAAAAGTAGCACAGGGAGACGTAGGCAATCCAGGAGACTCCTGGGGTGGATTGAAGATAACTTCTTAAGCCAGGTAATAGACAGCCCTATGAGGGGGGATGCAATACTGAACTTGTTGGTCACCAAAGCAAGTGAGCTAATTGGTGGCATCAAGACTGGAAGCATCCCAGGCTGCAGTGATCACCACTGGTGGAGTTCACAGTCCTAAAGGTCAGGGGAAGAGTAAAGTCAGGACCCTGAATTTTAGGAAAGCAAAATTCCATTTCTTCAAGGAGTTATCTAACTGGGAAACTGCCCTCAGGGACAAGGGGACAGAATAGAGCTGGCAGATCTTTAAGGACACAGAGCACAAGAGCTCTCAATCCCCAAGTGTAAGAAATCAGGAGAGGAAGGCAAGAGACTGGCATGGCTGAGTCGAGACCTGCTGGTCAAACTAAAGGGCAAGAAGAAAATGCACAGGCAGTGGCAGCAGAGACAGGTATCCTGGGAACATTACAGGGATGCTGCCAGGTTGTGTAGGGATGGGCTCAAAAAGGCCAAGGCACAGCTGGAGCTGAACTTGGCAAGGGATGCAAGAATAATAAGGGCATCTACAGGTATGTCAGCCAGAAAAGAGATGTCAAATGAGCAAGACTGGCAAACTGTTAACAGCAGATAAGGAGAAGGCTGAAGTACTTAACAACTTTTTTTGCTTCAGTCTTCACTGGCAACCTCTCCTCCCAAACCTCTCAGGTGGATGGACTGCAAGGCAGGGATCAGGGGAGCAAAGTCCCTCCCACTGTCAGAGAAGATCAGGTTTGTGACCACCTGAGGAACCTGAACATACAGAAGTCTATGGGACCTGAGGAGATGCATCCCAGAGTCCTGAGGGAATTGGCTGATATAGCTGCCAAGCCACTCCATGATATTTGAAAAGTCCTGGCAGTCAGGTGAAGTCCCCAGTCACCAGGAAAAGGGAAACATTGCACCCATTTTTAAAAAGG
>VZSF01010150.1:0-92877 GCA_013398295.1 Chionis minor | reverse complement strand
CAAAGCCACTCCATGATATTTGAAAAGTCCTGGCAGTCAGGTGAAGTCCCCAGTCACCAGGAAAAGGGAAACATTGCACCCATTTTTAAAAAGGGTAGAAAGGATGACCCTGGGAACTACCAACCTATCAGCCTTGCCTCTGTGCCTGGAAAGATCATGGAACAGATCCTCCTAGATGCTATGCTAAAGCACATGGAGGACAGGGAGGTGGTTTGAGACACGGCTTCACCAAGGGCAAATCCTGCCTGAACAACCTAGTGGTCTTCTATGACGGAATGACTGCATCAGTGGACAAGGATGTCATCTACCTGGACTTCTATAAGGCCTTTGACATGATCCCCCATGCCATCCTTCTCTCTAAATTGTAGAGATATGGATTTGATGGGTGGACTGTTCAGTGGATGAGGAATTGGTTGGATGGTCGCATTCAGAGGTTTATGGTCAATGGCTCAATGTCCAGATGGAGATCATTGACAAGTGGTGTCTCTCAGGGGTCTGTATTGGGACCAGTACTGTTCGCTATCTTCATCAATGACATAGACGGTGGGATCAAGTCCACCTTCAGCAAGTTTGCGGATGACACCAAACTGAGTGGTGTGGTTGACACACCTGAGGGACAGGATGCCATCCAGGGGGACCTGGACAGGTTTGAGAAGTGGGTCTGTGTGAACCTTATGAGGCTCAGAAGGCCAACTACAAGGTCTTACAACTGGGTCAGGTCAATCCTGGTATAAATACAGGCTGGGGGATGAAGGGATTGAGAGCAGCCCTGCTGAGAAGGACCTGGAAGTGTTGGTTGATAAGAAGCTCAATATGAGCTGACAATATGCATTCACAGCCCAGAAAGCCAACTGCATCCTGGGCTACATCCAAAGCAGCATGGCCAGCAGGGAGAGGGAGGGGATTCTGCCCCTCTACTCCACTCTCATGAGACCCCCCCTGGAATGCTGCATTCAGCTCTGGGGCCCCCAACATAAGAAGGACATGGACCTTTGGACCATTGGGGCAGGTCCAGAGGAGGCCACAAAGATGATCAGAGGGCTGGAGCACCTCTGCTATGAAGACAGGCTGAGAGAGTTGGGGTTGTTCAGCCTGGAGAAGAGAAGGGTCCGGGGAGACCTTATTGCGGCCATTCAGTACCTAAAGGGGGCTTATAAGAAAGATGGGGACAGACTTTCTAGTAGTGCTTGTTATGACAGGACAAGGGATAATGGCTTTAAACTATAAGAGGGAAGATTTAGACTAGATAAAAGGAAGAAATCTTTTATGCTGAGGGTGGTGAGACAGTGGCCCATGTTTCCCGGAGAGGTGGTAGACCTCATCACTGGAAACATTCAAGGTGAGGTTGGATGGGGCTGTGAGCAACCTGAACTCATTGAATATGTCCCTGCTCACTGCAGGGTGTTAGACTACATGACCTTTAAAGGTCCCTTCCAACCCAAACCATTCTATGATTCTATACTGATACCCACTCTGCTACCCTAAATGTATTTTTTCCTCCTTGCTATTTACTGCCTTCAGGTTTCTTTAGAATGTTATTCTTTCCAACTCGAATTACTGCCAAGCCACATAAAATACATTTTTAATCTTTCTTGTATAAAAAAATTCTCTCCAGCCCTTTCCTTTCCAATGACACTTTTCTCTGAATTCCCTCCAATTCATCCACGTCAGTCGCACATCAATATGCCAAGGCCAGAGATACCGTTACACCTTTGCCATATAGAGTTGAATCATCACCTCCCTGGAAGATAATGTTTTCGCCTCTGTGTGTCGCCCCAAAATCATACTCTTTAGTGCCAATACAAGCCCACATCTAATTGGTTTCCCACTGTTATTTCTAGAGGGTTTTTTTCATTTCTAGTGCTCTCTAAGTATCTCTCTCCTGCAGAACAGCTGAGTCTCTGATTATTCTTCCCCAGATGTATGAGTCTGCATTTTCCAAGCTGGATACTTTCTGTTACTATTACTCCCTATTTCTAACCTTTACCTTCCCTTCCACGACTTCCACTCTTGTTAATCTTCCAAGCTCCTTGCAAGGCAGCATCCTCTGCTCGTTTAGGGATATGGTATGTCCCGAGCAGAAAGCAAACCGAGGAACACACTGTGCCTTGAAGTTGAGAATTTGTTCCCTTGTGAGAAGCATCTGTTAACATCTATAGATAAATGGCAAATTATTCTTCCCCCTGTGCTTGCTTCTTGTTTCTGCTATGCATGCTGGAAAGAAACAGAGGGCTAAAGCCGGGGGGCTCTTCCCCACCCCTTACCCCCCACGGCTGCTAACCCATCTGTGTGAAGGGAACAGAGCTGCCCCAGGGAAGCTAGTTCTCCTCCTCCCAGCCAAAGATGCTCACTTGTGTTATCTGCATGGGGCAAGAGACGATCTTGCCCGCTTTGTGCTGCTTACAGTTCCTTACAGCTCACCAGGGAAGCAACTCCACAAAAATAAAACACAAATCCCAGCAGCATCTCTCCGGGACTCCTTCCCATTTATCATTTCTCCCTCTGTTTGTCACCTTTCTTGCCAGTCTCAGGCAGTGTATAAGTACTCACAGCCAAGAAGAACTCCTGAAGCTGATTTTGTGATGCAATGAATCAAAAGCTCTCCTTCGTGAGACAGTTTTTTCTAGACGTACTCACTATTTCTATACAACCTCCCACCAGAGTCAATGAGGGCGCAGGTGTTTTCTAGTCTTCCTCTTGCCATCTAACTCCCATCAGTGCCGATGGTCAGTGCTGGAGTACACAGGCTGGATGGACTGATTTCAAGTGCTATTCATATGTTTTCATTCTCTTGCTCTCCATGTTGCCTAGCCAGGGAACAGAGGTTTTTCTTAACAGCGCTCTCAGGATGGATCAGACAGCTTTGTACTCAGAGCAAAATAAAGATGCGGGCAAGAAAAGTTATAAAGTTTAAATCCTAGAAGTACAACATTGATTTCAGGCAACAGGTATTAAACTTTTTGCCTATTTTTTAAAAATCTCACATCAACGTAGAGTGGAAGCAGATGACCATCCCCATGGCTGAGGAGAACGATATACAAAAGCACGCAGCATGTCAAAGCTCTGAGTTCTGCTGCCCCCAGAAGCTGTCAGGGGTAGTTCTGAATTTTGCCCAGAAAGACTAACAATAAAATTTTCTAGAGACTGTTAGTTATTGCTGGTACCAAGTGCAAAAGTCCTTCAAACCTGATTTGAAAGGCTACAGAGGTCTTCTAATCTATGGTTTCTGTAGGAGCGGTGGTAGATCTCAGCTTCCAAAATTAGCCCCAAGGCATTTGATCAAGTCATATGAGAGGGGACGTCACTGGAGGCAGATGTATCTTTGTGGGTGCTGCTGCCACTGTTCTTGATGAGTGAGAAGAGAGAAGAAGAGAGTTCAGGTCCACCACAATGCTGGGAACAACCCCTGTACCTGAAGAGGTGAGGAGGAGTCAGGGCAAAGTGTGGAGAAGTTGGGGAAAGGAAGGAAAAAGGCTGAAATCAAGAAATTATTTTGGGCAGCAAAATACCACACTATAGCACTGCAGGCTCAGACCGCACCTCTGTGTGCTTCTTCCTCTGAATTTCAGACATTCCTGGATCCTTTTTCCAGGCACAATGCTGCTCTGAAATGAGAGCTCACAGCATAAGACTCCTCCAAGGGCTACAGCTCTGAAGAGAAATAGCCAGCTACTTCTGCAGCCAAAGGTGATGGATGAATGCATCTAGCATCAAGTCTTTGGAACTGCTTTCCTGTCCCTGGAGACAAAGAGAATGTAAATTGCCAGTGAAACCCTCCGGTGTCAGGCATACGAGGATAATAAGTATGCTATTAATGCCCTAAGAAAGCAACATAACATAAAATAACTGCTTTTTCATGGCAGTAATGTGAAGCAAAATATAAATATATATGTTGTGTATACATCTTTATCTATAAAAACCATCAGACACTACTTTAATCGCTTGCTGTTATAATAACAATAAGTGAGATGCGGTATTCAAAAAGGGAAGGTTAATGAAATCTACATGCACCACTTCAAAAGTGGATACAACGAGAGAGAACAGCAGCCATTTATCTCTTTTTCCTGATGTCATGAAGGAAAAGATTAACCGAATGGAGAAGCAAAACCTGTGAGGTCAGCTTTGATTGCTTATTTGTTGCTGTGTTATGTCTGATACGCCCAATGAAAATCAATGCACTCGCACACCGGAGCTGGGCAGAAATAAAAGATTTGCACTCTAAAGGGAGGAGAAACAGAATGGTAGCCATGCAGGTGAAGACTGTGAGTTAGGGCAGGATTCATCTTAGCAGATGCAGATATCTAAGTGTGGATGTGTCCAAGAGAGGCACTTCAAAGGCACAACTCCTCTTGTTCTGAAGTCTGCACCTGAAACAGTGGACGGCTCTTACCTTGAAAATACCTCTTTCTCCATACTGACAATAAAAATGGTTCCCATTGAATACGTCGGTGTATACTGCAGATGTCCAAAGTTACTCAGAACGAATATAGATCCCATATGATTCAACAACGGCACATGTAACGATCAGCACAGCAGGGAATTTGCCCCCCGATCATTCAGGGCTCGTCAGAGTTGTACCATCTTGTGATTAGCAGCCAGTTATGGGGCAGGGCTAAGGGAGCACAGGCATGAGGCTGGGAGCTGGCCGGGATGGGAACTTGATAATCAAGCAGGAGACTTTTTTGAACCCCGTATCCATATTAGTCTCAAGAAAGTAGAAGGAAGGAAAGAGAGAATACTCATACAAATGCTGTCTTTCAGCTGTGGGCTACAGCACCTTTAAGCAGGCAATGTATCAACCACATCATTAAATCCTGAGAACTTCTCAGGGACTCTAAGATAGGAGGAACAGTCCTTTGGATGCAGATATTACCCACTCTGCATACCACTAAAGGTATTGCAGGGCCCTTATATAAATCACTGTTTCCCTCTTATCTAGAACACTGTGTGCAACTCTGATCACTCGATCTTGAGAGGAACAAAGCACAACTAGAGGTATGAATATTCAAAGAAGGGCAGCAAGGCTGGTAAGGATGAAAATATTTGGTTTGTGCATCCCTGGGGGGGAAAGAAACAAGAAGAGACATGCAGAAACACATAATGCCTGAGGTGGAGAAGAAGGATTGGGTCACTCTGTCCACTTCAGTTCACGTACTATGAGATAGATGATTGCTGGTGAGGCAACTTGTGGAAGCGAGGACTACAGAGGCAGATCTCATCACATCCCTTCCCTCTTGCCCTGCCCCTTTCCCTGCCACTTCCTTCCTCCCTTCCTTGGTTAGCTTTCTGCTGGACTGGGGACTAGACCACATGCCTGCACAGCTACCCAGGCTCAACTGCCAGCAGCAGAGAGAGGACAGGAATGTGGGTTGGTTTTGTGCAGCCCTCCAGCCCAGCAACAGCATATTTTAAGGTTGGCTGAGCCAGTCATGACATCCCATCTCAGCTTCTCCAGAACAGAGACAATATTTTTAGCCAATATAAAGTCCCTAAATTGGTTGTTTCTCAAAAGAAAAAGAGTCAGCCTTGAGAACATCTACATCTTTCTGCTGGCAGACTGTGAATAGCCAGAACCCTCTGTTCGACTCCAAAAAGGGAATATCCCAAAGACGAGCCAACACTCCAGCTTCACAGTTTAAGAACCATCTACCATTACTGCGGTTCTCAAGGCAAAGCTGTAAGCATTGAGGGCAGAAAACTCCAATAGTCATACCAGTGTTGTTGGCTCATGTCTTTGCAATTTCCCAAGCTCGTCTGGAAAATTAACAGAAATTAAAACTATATCCTCTTGGATGTGGACAAAGCTACTGGCAGATACTCAGGGCTCACATGAACCTATCACAGGTGCAGTCAATGCAACTGGAAGGGGGAATTTCGCCCCCCTATCCCCTCCCCGCCCTATGATGGAGGGGAGAAAAAACCTAAATAGAGCAGAACTGGACTGTGAAACTCATTGCTACAAGACACTGCTGAGATCTAGATCTTGGCTCAGTGAAACAAAGCAGAAGATTTTTGTCTAAAATAAATCCTTCTGGGATGTTATTTGCTTGATTTTTATGTACAGGGCTGAACTGCACAGGACATTGCACTGATTCAGCATGGCAGCTCCTGTTTTCGTGTATGAGAGAACATTGCCAATAAGACAAATACAATTCCTGTACAGACGTACATCATCGTTAGATCAGCAGGATAAATTCTGGTTTCCCAGAATAATACTCAGCAATCTGTGCTCATACTGAAAAATACATAATCATCCCAGTATCTTGTAAATGACATCACACTTGCATCCAAGTTATTAATATAGAATTAAGCAAAAAAAAAAAGATATTTGAAATTAAATATGAAATTAAAAATTAGGCAACTTTCTTAAAAAGTCCTTATTCATTCATTTGATGCTGAAAGAAATATGTCTAAATAGTTCAGTTCATCTCTCATAGGTAGCAAATAATGCTTCCCATCATTCCTGATTTCCTATTTGCTTTGCTTTTCTCTGCAATTTTGGCTTATTGCTCTTTTAAATCTGTGCAAATCGTTTCATTTCCACATTTATTTTTGCTCACTTCAGTTATTTCAAGAATTGTTGCTATGTTAACCATTATTTTTCCTTCCATCTGTGATTTCTCTTTTTTGGGAGATAAATCATTTTTTCTTTATTTGTAATAGCTTATGATTAGTAATTCAGTTCTTCTTGGGAAAGTCTAACATACTTTATGTGTGAAAGCCATTTATTTTATGAACAGCGGGACCACGGACTAAGAAGGCTAAAATGATCCTGCTCGCAATACCCGAATTGCTCAATCCCACATTGAGTTGCACTGATTTTAATTTATCTCCACCTGGGAAGAAAATGATGTAATAATTTTGTGTGCTACATCCCTCATATGTTAAAAAAGATTCCCTAAACAAACATACCCACAGGTCAGCGTCATAGAGTCAAAAGAACTAAAGACAGCAGAAATCGAAGGACTGGAATGGTGACATTTAAGCAGGATAGCAGAGAAGCAGAAGGCAACTCAGTCTGCATGGACATGCTAAATCATTATCCAGTTCTCAGCAAATCCACTGCCTTGTCTTCGGAGGAGTATAACAGGAACCTGTCTAAAGTGAAAGCATGTAGAGTTCAGGGATCTCAGACGAGGAAAACTGAGATGACCTTCTCTGAGATAATTCCAGTCCCATGAGTAAGACAGGTAGTAGAAGATTTGGATTTTTTTCTTCTGCAAATGAACTTCTAGATGTGCAACTGAAAGTACCTGAAAGTCTTATGTCATGTTGGGTATTCCGCTGGCAAAGGAGCAACCATGGGTGGATTAATCTAACTCACAGGTAGGGTAGATTACCCCGGTTTGATAGAGCAATCACTAAAAGTAAAAAAATTTGAGGCAAAGAAATGTCTTACTGAGAGGCACATGAAGAGTTTGTTCTATTTAAACAGTAATTCCTCTAACCTTTTATTTGGCAAGGTAGATGGTGACAATAAGCTAGGTATTAAGAAATCCTGATTTTACCAAAGGCCTAACAAGAAGCAACATCTGGAGGGTGCAAATGGGCAACTTCAAATCAGAAGTAAGCCTTACCTTTTAATCAGGAAATTAATTTACCAAGAAATTAATGATACAGACTACTGTGGAAGTTGCTGAGTCCTCCTACCTTGATGTATTGAAGCCAAGACTGAATGCCTTTTTGGCAAACATGCTTTATCCAAATATAAACACTGCTGGGCTTGGTAAAGGGTACTGCATAAAGTGTAATTGCTTGTGATGTATGGGCCATCAGGCCAGATGAGCTAATGGTCCCTTGTGGCCCTGTGCTTTATAAATCTATTAACTAGAATTTGGGATTTATAGAGTAGTGGGCCAGGAAGAGCAACTGTGATTGAGGTTGTACAATCGGTTCCCATGGACTCTATCATGTTGCTTTTGGAATTGCTGGCAAAAATCCCATCGTACGGGCAGTACTTGCCACAAATCACAAAAGGGAAAGGCTTTTATAAATGAGAATGAGGAGGCTGAGAGGGGAGAAACACCATTTGTTAGTTGTTAAATCCATAAATATTTAGGAACTTGTTTCTTTGTTAGCATTTACAGAATTTAGACTTAATGGCAATTGCCCTGATGGAAACAGAGATCTTTGCAACTACCTGCTGAGAAATAAAAAGAAATATGCTAATCACTGCATAAGCTTGAACTTTGACAAATTTAAACTCACTTTCCATTTTCTGTTCTATTTCTGCCAAAATAAAACAACAGGAAATTTGACATGTCTCGTTATCTTACAGAATATTTTATTTGGAAAGCTTAACCTAATCAAAGAGAAATCACTCTCAGGCAGAGGAATTACATCACTGAGCCATCAATTACTCTCACTGTAAAATATATATTTTTTAAATGTCCTAATATTTCCTTTAATGCCAACTCTCAGAATGAATTTACCTATAAACTTCAATTTTCCTGTAGTGCTTAAAATGCAGCAGACATAAAGAAACAGCCCACAGCCACTGGGCACCTGTGAAAAACCCTGACCAAAAATGGGCTTTAATATAGACAGAGACATTAGTGAAAGCAGAGTCCAGGTGCCAGAGGTTCAGAGCTCTCATGTAGATATCATCATATGTGTGTCATGTAATATTGCTGTTTAACAGGCTTCAAAGTGCTGACTGTGTGTTCTCCATGCTCACACACCCCTAAAAACTCCAAGGATAACAGTGGCACTACCACTGATCTCCTGTTATGCTTCCAAAGTCTGGGTTGTGCCTTGGACACTTTGCAAATAGGTGTATATCCCTCTTCTACATGGCCAAGAAAAGTAGATGACAGGTTTCAGCAGGGTGGACAACAGGTCCAGCCTGGAAATAACGGGACAGCAGCGGGATGAACACTATGGAGAACTGTTGAGCTCCTATTTTCCCAGGTCAGGGAGGTGGCAGGGTGGAGGAGAATTAATTTCGGTCTCTCGCCTCTACCAAGCCACCAAATTTCACAGTTTGTAGGCATCTTTGACAGGTCAATACTTACAGAAGACTGGGAAAAAATTGGTCAGTGGGAGGGAAAAGGGGGTGGGAGAGAGAGGGGAGGGATTGATTGACAAATACAGGCAGTCGACAGATGTGTCCTTCAGCCTAAAAGCAGAACAACCTATTCTTCCTGAAAATATTTCTCTGCAGCATGGCCTTCCCTGCAAAACTCCTGGCTCCTGTTCCCTAAAGAAAGAATAGGACAGATTTATTCCAAGCTCTCAGGGTTTTAATTCACTCGTAACTACCTAGCCCTGTAATAATACGGTATTACTATCGTTAGCAACAGGCCTTTAGATTTGTATTGAGTTTTCAAGGTCTCAGGACTGAGCCTTGTCACTTGCTCTGACCAGACTTTTCTTGACTTGCCTGCAGTTTTGTTTTAATTTGATTTAGCTATCACAGCAATTTCTTTAATTGGCCAGGTGTCTACGGCTAATTCATTTTACTAACGTTCATCTTCGTATGGTACAACTATAGTTCTATAGAGACAGAAATAACAAGCAATTAGTCCATGTAGAGTGAGATATTTATGACTCTGACACAATGATGTGGTATAGAGAGATACATTCCTGTACAATAGCAAAGGCTTGGAGAAAGGGGAACACAGGATATGGCATAAAGGAGTACTGGCAGGGGATGGTAAGAGATGGGGCACAGGCTGGCACTGGAGGCCTTATCACTATGAATAACCCACCCATGGTCAATTAAAGGAAATGCAGACCTGAAGCTGGACAAACCTGGTTTTAGAAATAACAAAGAGAACAAAGAAATAACGTCGAACATACAAAAAAGGCACCAAATACAGAATATTTGGATGCAACCTGGAGCTGCAAACCAATTATGAATGGCACAAAGGTGTAAAAGTGTATTAGAAAATATAAAACCAGCCCCAAGTGGATCCTAGAGGGAGGAAGAAGAAATCATCAACACAACCATATTCCTCCCAGCAAATAACTACAGATGCCGATGATTTGTCTTAAGATCCCACACTCCTCAGCACCACTACCAAACTGAAACTACCAACCCTACGACCCAGAGAAGGAGTGGAAGAGTGAGCCCAACACCAGGAGAAGGGGTAGAAGCTAAAAAAGTGTACACATAACTACTGTAACTGATGATTTTTTTTTTTCTGAAACAGTTAAATCTAGGCTAATAGTTATGAGACTCTTAAGATTTCAGTTATACTAACAACGGCTTTACTTATATATAACGTGTGCTTACTCTTTGCCCATAAACAAGATTTTGAGTGTAATAACCCAAATAACAGTGATTGCTGCCCTCCAGTCCTTTTGTTTGGGAAAAAAGAGATATTAGGAATCTGCATCCTCTACTGCATAGGCCCATTGAGGCTATAGGACCAAGCCTTAACAGGTGAAGAGGGTTGTTTGAGGTATCCTACTGTTCTAAGGAGAAGATTTAAGACTGGCTAGATTCGTCACATCAATTATTTCAACATTAATACTCAGTAACAAATGGCTTTTGCCTACAGATTATGATTTATCAGTTTAGGGATTTTGTATCTAAAGGCAAGGTCCCTTCACACATAGGGGAAGGCACTGGGAAGGACTAATGGAACATCCCTGTAAGAAGCAAAGCAATTTATCATCTCAAGTTCCCATCTCTGATACTTGCTGCTTTTCCAAGCGTCCACAAGGTTTTAAACCTGCTCACGAGCCCCAAGGACCACAGCACAGGGAGAGAAGTCTCGTGTCACTGCCTCTACTCTAAATCTATCAGCATTTCCATATATCCAGCATGCTGCTAGAAACTAATAAAGACAGAAACCATCTTCATGATTGGGGGTACTGACTGTGTTTGAATAATTGCCTTGCTACAAATTCAAGAGAGTCCATTTTAGGGTCTATATGAAAGTTATTAGATAAGTTAATACATTGATAATTATCTTTTGTACATTGTCATGATGTATACCTTCATTCTGTGGGGCAGACAGGAAGGTTAAAAACAGACATTAAAAAAAATAGTCTCTTCTTCCTCTAGTGAACCAGACCCAAAGCCTAGATCCTATACAGATGTTACTGCACTGACCCTCGTGTTGCTAAAAAGGACAGAAAAAATGCCACTCCTGTTTTCCCAATGCTTTTTACATGGAGTAGTTTGTAAATTCTGTCCCTCCTTCATTGCGATAAGGCAAGCAGTTGCTACGGCACAAGGTGAAACCAAACAGCTCCTTTTCTCTGGGGAAAGGAGAACAGCCTCCCTCACCAAGTGTAGCAGCTCATGACAGGTCTTCCTCTCAGATCTGAGTGAAAATAAAGCAAGTTTCATTTCTAAGCTTTGAATTCCCCTATAAAAATCTGACCAGAAATACATGGAATATATATATTCTGTCACTGACTGGCAAACACAGAAAAACAATTCCTTTAGGCCTGTAGGTTATTAAAACAACGCCCTCGCAAAAACCTCTGGCTATCAGTAAATGAATCACTAAATCTCAATCAGGAGATAAACAGCCATTTTAGGGAAGTAATTGTGATCTCAAGAAGCTCCTACTTAGCTTGCAGCACAGGTGAATTGGAAGAAATAGTACTACCACCTTCAGCAGAACTGGTAAAACCTCAAAGCAGCGCGCAAACATGACTGGATGAAATCCCACAGTGTTCTAACAAGATAGACGCTATCCACCTCTTATGGTGGACTGGAAAAGAGCACAGAGCAGTTACATGCCCTGCTGAGGTCTCAAAATAAGTCAACAGGGGCTCTGAGAACTGAACCTTAGGGGCTCCTGCTCCAGCCACGGCAACACCAGGAACAACGAAGGATGACAGTTGCAGGGTTATCCTGTGGGCACAAAGATAAGAGCAGGCCAGTCTTCCAGCTAGTGTGAGCACGTAGGCATGTGTGTAATAGTTATATACAGAATCCCCCACATTTCAGACAAAACTTTTCACTTGGAAGAAATTAGATACGTGCAAACAAGCTCAAAGCATCCATCCATCTATAGCCCAAGTCAATTCCTCACGCTTGTGATTAAAGGTATTGCTCTTTTCAAGAGAAACACCATCGCAGTTCCCACTCCAGTGCCTGTCAGAAAATAATTAATTCACAAAACTCATGCTTTTCTTTTTTTGAAAAATAAATTTTAATAATAAAAGTTGTACATTTTAACTCAAAATTATTTTCTTTCACAAGCTGTGCTTCAAGACTGCAAGTTCATAAACCTACAAACAAACAGAATTATTTCTCCAGTAAAGTGGAAAACCATAAATTGCATGGAACATTAGATTCCTGTATACCACCACACTGGTCCCCTAAAAGTGAGGAATGTTGCTTTGATGCCTTCACAGCTCATGGGTTACACTGTCTCCAATTTTCACTCCAAAAGAAATGTGCAGCTTAAAAGAATTTAGGACTGGGAAAGCTCACAGACATGCCGAGCAATTCCCTAAAAAATAAGGCCTACTAAGATAACAGTGGTGTCTTAGGGAAGATGGAGCTGACTTCTTCAAGAATGTCCACTTAGTACTCTGTCACACATCAACTGCATCATACCAGTATCTGCTTCTATATAGCTCCATGATTCAAATGAATAATGTTCAAGAAGCTTGTCTTTCCCCCACTTCAGGATGTTTTTTTTCTACTGCTGATGCTTTTAAATTACGTTTCAGGACCTTATCCAATAGTACACAGCTTTTGCCTCAAGTGGAAGTAATTTGGGGACGCAAATATGCAGGCTGGTCTTTATGTCCACATTCTTTATAGTAGAAGCATGGAGTTCTCCTGAATGTTGAGAAGTGCCATGGTGCAAGTGATGCAGCAAACTGGAATGGTCAATAACGGTCCTACGGCGCAGGCTGATGACTGAAGATGAACTGTGAAAAATACCAGAGTAGAAGAACCTGCCAAAGAATGAATATGATAAGTACATTCAAAATTAAGCATAATATTTTATTATTTTATGCAAATAAAAACCATTCATTAGGAACTCAAAATATTAAAAAATGCTATATAGGAGACCTTAAATCCATGCATACTCTGCACTTACTAGTGGCAACTAAACCTCACAAGGTACTGAGATGATCTTGCCCAGTGCTGTTGTGACTCTGTGTCTTACGAGCTCCAATAGGATTTAAGCGTGCTTAGGAGTCCCAGGAGGAATCACTCCCTTTTTAAACAGTTGCCTTGACTTATGCAGCCAAAGAATATTTGCTTCCTAATTAAACTTCCTCTGCTACTTTTTTTTGAGCTGGGTTGGAAACACCACAGACAGATTCAACCATCCCACATCCCCAAGAAGTCACACTAGGTCAAGTTTTCCTCTGCATGAACTTGGGAAGACAGTATTGGGGGTGAAGGGGGCATGATAAATTCATGTGATACTGTGACAGCTCCCTGTTTGGAACAAAGCTATGGCAGTGCAGCACATGAGAATGAGAAAGAGAATTGGTAACATAACAATTCTTTCTGAAAACTGACTGGGTAAAGTCTGAGTTTGCTTCAAAGACGACTTTAGAGACTATTGAAACAGTTGTCCAACCCTCCATACTGACCACATCCAAAACTATTCAATTGAAATAGACTGAGGGAAACACTTTCCTATTTAAATAGATGATTAATGCTCGTAAGGTAATAAAGGAAGACTTTTGTCATTTTAAAACAGCTCTAATGAGAAGCAGATCCTTCTCCCTCCTTCTTAGACCTCAATCATTTGGAAAGCAATACACATTTTTCTGCATATTCCTCTCTAACCAGTAGGCCTTGAAATTAATGGCACCAGCAGAACAGAGACAACACCCTTATTGTTTGTTCTTGCTAGTGAAAGTTCTTCCTATTTAGATAATTCATTTCTCATCCTGAAGTAAAGAGCAAAGTTAGGCAGGACCTGCCAAACCCATTGCCGTGCTAAAGCTCCAGACCCTTCGCAAGTGTGCAACCTCCAGAATGGGGTTGGGAAGCTCCTGCAAGGCAGTGAGAGGAGGACTGCAGCAAGGTCATTGCTTTTGCCCATTCTACCTGCACCCCCTTTAGCAATGGAGAGGAATTACAACCTCTATTTTTTTCTGTCTCCAGAAGTGAAGTTTGGCTTTACAAGTTATGGGATAGAGGTATCTGCACAGCACCCATGTATGCTATGGAAAAGGGGTGCTTCTGCTCTCAGGAAGGCAAGTCCATTGATGGAGGAGGGAACATGTTCTGCCTCTCTGAGCTTATAAGACTTTAAACAGCCTGCTCTGAGACTGAGCATATTTGACCCAAGACAAAAGAAAGCTGCCATGCCATATTTTTTCACATGCCCATAGCCATCCCATCTTGCAAAACTCAAATCCGCTTTGAGAACCTGATAAATCTTAAAAAGGAGGAGAAAACAGTGTGACACCAGTATGGCTGCCTTTTGGAAAAACTGTGGAACCAACGTGTCTGGTATCACGTTCTTTCTAGGACTACAGTCACACAACATACACACCCCCATATTCCTCCAGAACAACTCTTCTGAGCAGAGCTTCCCACGAGACCCTAAGAACAGCCAGAGACCTCTGCTGTGCCTGTGGGATTTACGGAGAAACCTTGGACAAGTTAACATCAAAAGGAGTTTTACAATAACATCATTAACACTCTGTTACTGACAAATTAATTAGCATTGAGCATGCTCAGATACTATATTGACATACTCCAGCCAACTAACCTAAGACAGCACTAGTAGTAAGATGTCTACAGTGCCAAATTAAGGCCACGGTGCATTACAGAGGAAAGTTTAACAATTATAAGACTGTGTGTGAAAAGGAAGCTTTTCCCCCGAAGAGTTTATCAATCTACTAAGAATGCTAAGAACTGAATTCAAGGTTTAAAAGCTAATCAAACCAGCGAGACAAAGCAAGATGTTTTCCTATCACATTATACTGAACTGGAAGTCTTCCCTGAGCAACAGCTCCACCTAAAATCAAGCACTGGCAAGGAACAGAAGGGTGGGGTTTTTTCAAGAGTCCTTTTCTGCTGCTCTTTCCCACGGTAGTAGGGTGCCTGAAACATTCCACCTCGTTGCTCCCATCGCTGTGTTTCTCATCACCCCACTGTTCTCATCCCATGATACAAATGGACTTTCTCAGTACGTTAAGAATCCAGGACAAATGGTACTATTAATCTTGGTTTTCCACAGAATATATCGGACAGTAAGTGGATTAAGTTTCCGTATCCTGCCTTATTGATGTCTGTTTGCATTGATTAAAAGACTGGGAACAGTAGATCAATTTATAAGACAATTTCACCTCTGGTTTCTCTGTCTGCATTTGCTTGATTATTGCCAGTTTTGATTCACTAGTGGGGACATCAAACCTTTAGAAATAGCAAATCAGTCACTGCCACTGTATGGCAGTGTCTTCGATTAGTGTTCATGAGATCATGACTTTTTCAAAGGTGCCTATAAAAGTTTTGCTGAGAATCCCTGAAAAAGCATATCTTACCCTTTATTTTCCTTTCAGTTCAATGGGAAGACTTAAAATTTGGAGACTTGTAAACCCTATTACAGTCCCAGGGAGTCTTCAAGAACTGTAGCAAGACGTCAGACCAGTAAGCAAATAATAACTGATAAAATGAAAGAACAATGTTTCCTGGAGTAAGTTCTTCTAATTCTATGAAGATTAAAATTTCCCACGCAGTCTTTTCTAAGAAATGATAGGATGTCATCTAAATGGGATGTACCACTGCCTCTTATAGAGTTGCATTTAAATTCCTGAAAAAATTAATTTTCTGACTTTGTATGGAGCGAGGGGGAAAGGAGACACAGAGTTAACAGCTTTTATTGAACAAATATAGAAGACAAAGAAGGTGGATTTTAAAGCAAAGACCTAAGGGAAGAGTATAGTGTGTAACTTCTATCAGAAAACATAAAAAGAAAGAAGAAGAAAAAAACACTATAGGAAGGAAATCACTACAAGGCTTTATGTGTGCTTTGCCTGGATGATGGGAAACATAGAAAGAGTTGTGCTTAGATACATGGTACAAATGATCACAAGATAATCTCATAGCTGAACTGTTCGTACTGAACTGTTAATGCAACTTATTTGCAAGAAGGGACAAGAAAAAGGGACTCTGCAGGGCGCACATTAAATAAGTTGGTCCGAGGGACCAAGGCAAAAAAATGCACGTTTCCAGTCTGCTTTGAGGCAGGAAGAAAGAAAAGATTAGAAGTTGCAAGAATGAGACTGAAAAGTTAAAAACGTAAGGCTGGGGATTTCTGGCACGTGAAGAGACCGCAATTGCAAATACCCCTCTGGATAGCACGCCAACACCATCTGACCCATGCATGTATTGATACTCATTGCTCAATGCGTTCAAGTAAACAACGTAGCTTAACCAAGAAGCAATAGCAAAGAATAATGCAGAGCTCAAGGGAGTGAAAAAAATGAATTTATAGCACTACATTATTCACTAAAGTAGAATATCTTTTATTAATCACTGCCAAATTGGTAACTGTAATAAACAGGAGCTAACAGAGATATTTAACATCGATTATTCTTCATAGATCATAAATAATAGAAGGAAAAGAGAGTTCTTCCTGGGAAAAACTAGTAATGCATTATCTTTAAAATACAGTGGGAGTAGTGAAGGCAGCTTTGTAAGAAGGTGACACAAAACTACATTGAGTTTCTGCTTCCTGTTTGTACTAAGAAAAATACTTAAGCTGTACTTAGTGAACATCATTACAGATGCTTTCAAAGATCTTTAAATATTTAACTACTCAATCTTCACAATATCGCTATGAAATAGATGTTTCTTTGTACCCCCAATTTACATGAGAAACACCTTTTAAAGCTTCTTTTTTTAAGTGGTTTTGTTTCTTTCATGTGGTGCTGGAAGCCGCAAAAAATATTATATAGATGCCTCTGCAGGTGCAGTTTTGTAGATGCAGACACAAATGAGAGGTTTTCAGCTCTTTGATTATTGTTGCCAGTCAAGCCAATATTCACCACAGGCTTCCAAACGTGGATGTAATTAAGTAAAAGGACAGAACCATATCTGCAAATTTCCAGTCCAGCCTGAGGCTCCTTCAAAGTTCAGTGTGGAGAAGAAGGGCCCTGCTCACGACTGCACACCACGAGCACTTGGCTGTGCCAAGAGCAGACTTTGCAAGTTCTTGGCACTTCACCTCCGGCTCAATCTATTGATGGATGCTGCTTTTCTGAGCCAAATTTCCAAGCAGAGCGAAGGAAAGGAAGGCAGCAGGCTTGTTTTAAACTTGACATTTCAGCAGAGAAAATGTATAGAGTAATTGAAAAGACTTGCAGCAAGCATACAAAATTTACCCACAGATTTTGACCAAAGAATTACTGGCTGATCTAACATGAGATTCAGAAGCTCTATACAAAAGAATATAAAAATAGTCTAGCTAGATGAATGAACCTGGATGTTCCTAGGGCATACTATTTTTTCATGGATGATCTGAAAGATAAGTCACCTGTACCTGAATTAAATTTTTAGAAGTTACCAAATGAAGAGCGGCTGCCAGACAGCGAGAAAGAATAAAAGGAGAAAATGGGAATTCTGCTCCCCAAGTCCATGCACGCAACTTCACTTAGTCTTATTGAGTACTCTGCTTGAGCATCTGATGGCAGAAGCTGAGTCTTAAATGAGATAACATTTAATCAAGATTATTTTAATGAGAAAAAAAAAAAACCGAGCCAGAAAAAAATAAAACCTAACATTATTAATTTCATTTTAAGCCCAACACTACCTAGCAATAGGATGGGACTACTGGGTGATGTAGAAACATGCACACACACAGAGAAATGCACCCATGCACAAGAGTCCTCCATACTGCTGAAATAACTCTAAAAGCGCAGTGTGGTGCAGGTCTCACGGCAATGGGAACAGTTATATTGGTTCACTGAGTTGTGGACCAGGCAGGCTCAACATGACTTTGAAACTTAGGATAAAATTTAGTCGACTGGAAAAAAGCAAATAACAGGCAACAATACTCATGTCACAGTAATACAGAATAAAGTACAACACCGTGCTGACAAATACGGGAATGAGACTTTACATATTGATATGTAATGCTGCATAAACACTAGTGAAAGTCATTTAATACATACAAAATTGTAATCCTGCAAGTATTTGACAACAAAAAAAAATCCAGGAGAGGAAATGTTTGCCATAGTTGCCAAGAGCATTGCAGCTACCGAGGAAAAGATTAAACAGAGCCTGGCTGAAAGTTTCCTTCACAAAACTGATCCTCCACAGCCAGGAAATTTAGAAAAAGGGGACAGTGGATAGAATCAGAGAATCATACAATGGGACCTTAAAGATCATCTAGTTCCGACTCCCCTGCCATGGGTGAGGACACCTCCTACTAAATCAGATTGCTCAAAGCCCCATCCAACCTGGCCTTGAACACCTCCAGGGATGGGGCAACCACAGCTTCCCTGGGCAACCTATTCCCATGCCTCGCTACCCTCATGGTGAAAATTTTCTTCCTGATATCTATTCTAAATCTCCCCTTTTCCAGTTTAAAACCATTACCCCTTGTCCTATCACTACATGCCCTTGTAAACGGATGATACCATGTAAATGCATGACACCATGGGATAAGTTTGTCCAACAGCTCCACTAGAAGGCTTTAAAAGAGTGCTTAATTTGCTTAGGAAACTCTTTTGACCCATGGCATGACTTCTAGTCAAAGAGAAGTATTATGCCCTCACTGTCTGCTCCCCACCTGGACCACTGACTGACTGTCTGGTGCTACAGTACCTGTGCAGTGAGTGACAGACACTATTATATCAAAATTCTCAGCTCCTTGTCCCAGAAGTAGCATTTTCACCTACTTTGTACTCATACGATTAGAGCAAATAAAGCTCCAGCTTTTTTGCACTTCCAAAAACTTAAAGCAGAAAAGAATCATGACTGGCAGACTAAATTGAATTTAGAGCTGATTTTCTTTCTTTGTGCCTTTAAGTAGCCAAATCATAGCTATGAATGGATAAAAGCTGGCCTGCTTTGTACTGATGTAAATGATGACCTGAGTGACAAGGTTGAACAGAGTGTGATATCTGCCTGGAACAAAGCAGAGGGCTCAGTGGTATTTACTTTTATGTATACATGTGTGGAAATATCTGTATGTAGAGACTTATGACCTTTGCTACACCAGTGATCCACGGGCCAGATTTTTGAAGGTGCATAAATAAGGAAGCGATATGGCTAGTGGGATTTACCAAAGCATATGTAGGCCTTAAGAATTCAAATTCTACAAGAAGTCAGTGTGTGCAAAGATATTTTATAGGTCCTAGTAGATGCTCTCCTGCAGACACAAGTGCCTGAACACCGTTGTCATTCTGCACTGATGCCCCATAAGGTTGCTATGAGACAATATATACCACACCATGATTTCTTATAAGGCAAAAACATCTGGAAGCTGTAATTATGTAAGATGTCAAGTCTTTGGTCCACAAATCCACTTGAGTTAAGCTAAAATTAGTGGCACCTAGGGGCCTATGTACTTTTGTGCCTCTGGCCTAAAACTCCTACTTCATGCCAAAGTTCTTCATCATTAAAAAAAATAAAGGAAGAACGAAGTATCAACAAACACACAGAACTGTCCCTAGTTTGTTTCTCAGATGTGTGTGAAGTATCAGATACGTTAGTTAATAACTGACCAAGTTTGTAGATGCTCTGTCTTGTTTAGGGATCCTATCTGGAATGCAGTCTGAACTAGGTTGAGCAAAGTCACACCATCATTGCTTCCAGATGCTCTTGGAGTGGTGAAATGATTTCTATACGATTAAGTAGTGAACAGCTGCCTGTGGGAGCACATTGCAATCAGAGATGACACTTTTCAGATGAGATGTTGAATGGAAAAGCTGATCCATTTGTTTGGCCCAGAGTGAACTTTGTAAAGGATTCAGCTCTGTGCCTCACCCAAGTAAATGAAGCTCTTCCAGAATATTTAGTCTGAGATGTTTATCCTCTGCTTTCTAAGGTCTTCCAGAAGGGCAAACTATGTCTTATGCCAATTTCTGAACTTGATTAAGCCTCATTGTTGCTGTTAGTTCATTTCAGAGTGGAGTTTCATAAGGAGACAGTCTTCCCTGTAGGGCAACCATCTTTGCTGAACCTTTCTAGGGGCACTCAACGTGCAGGGGCTATAAAGTGATAGATTACTTCTAATGTAAATCTGATGTCAAAGCAGGGCCTTTCAGTAGACATAGAAATACCGTATGACTACAGGAAGCTTCAAGAACCAATGGGATGTGCCTACTACTAGCAATGTGTCTACTACTAGCTAGAGAACCATTAGCATTCAGGAGAGACTGATTCAGAAAGAATAAAGTGTCATCCCAGATGTAAATGACACTGCTAGAAATCTTTGTCATGGAACTTGTGTTTGGTTAACCTGATTACAACTTTGAAAACTGTTGACTCAACACAGCGTCTCCAGTTTAACAGGTTCAGGGTCAAAGCCATATGCTCTGAGAAGGGTGTGATACGACAAACACTCCCCATGGCACGGTACAGAAGCACAATTCTGCCTAATGCAATCTGCAGACGGGCGCTGGTAGGCAGTGATGATCGGCTGGCAAACAGCTATGTCTCAGGACAGATAAAGTAGGAAGTGTTCAAAAGCCAACATATGCCAAATAGCACCATCTTTCTTCAACCAACAAGCTTTAATTATTGAATACAAAGGAAAACTGGCAATGCAAGGCACTATTGCGTGGTAGTTATGGGAAATGCTGACATTTTAAATAGGGGCTAATAGTGTTCTCAGTTGCTTTTAGGAGAAGCCAAACAGATAAATTAAACCTTCCCACATATAAATTTTATCACTGAGTGTCAAGATCTCTCGAGGAAGATGCTGGCACAGGCCTCATCATATTTTGTTTCAGTCTGTTGTGAAGGCACCAAGCGGCACAAGGAAAGCACAAGCACAATGTATTATTGAAGGACATTTGAAGAGTGAGAATACAGGCACTTTGCTACTCGTGCAGCTTTGGCTTACAATGTACAGGGGGATACCTTCAGAATTGTAAGTATAAGGATAATAGGCTCACTGAAGATAAGGGATGGCTGAAGGGAAGAAAAAGCGATCACAGAAAGCAAAATTCAATAGGCGAGCAAAAGCTTAGTAACTGGTTTGAAGAGAGCTTTATGTCTCTGTGGGGCATGCATATGTGAGTGGAATACTTCAAATCAGAAAGTGTTTTAAAGATAATTAAAGCATTTTCAGATTTTCAATGTCCTCTAAATGACAAAAAATGTCAAGATCTCATCCATCTGGAACGCTCAGCAACACACGCGCGCGCAAAACAAGAAGTTAGCAAAGCCCTGACGCTGTGAGATGTTGAGTATTCGGTGAGAAGAACGCAGTGCATACCACAGGAGAGGGTCACATCGGTAAAAACTGATACAAATGCAAGCTGTGGTGTCACCTGTGACGAGTAATTCTGTAGTCAGGGAAGTTGCTCCACATTTATAGAACCATAGAATTGTCTAGGTTGGAAGGGGACCTTTAAGATCATTAAGCCCAACCATCAACCTAACATTGCCAAAACCACCACTAAGCCATATTTTGCCATAAGAGAAGAAAATAATCTGTTCCACTATTTCCATCTACAACCAGCGAGTGAAAATATCAGCTCAAATACACTTGCACTGAAAAAAAAAAATAAATAAGAAATATATCCATAGCCTACATATGCGCAGAAAAGGATACACACAGAGGTAAAAACTGACAGCTAAATTTATATTGACAGGTAAGGCTGAATATGAGATTAGTCTCACTAATCCCAAGACAGATAAGCCATCCCACCCATCTCAAGTGATGACTCCGAAACCATCGAGGTGACACTTCGCCAGAGTTCAGGGTGGCCCTTTACAGAAAGCAGGGACCGGCAGCTGGGGGACAGTAGCTGGCTGATTTTTCCCAGTCATAAGTAGATCGCATATCTCAAGGACTGAAGGGCAAAGAGGTGAAGAGGGTCAAATACAGTCTTGTCCATGAGAAGCCAGCAGAGATCCAAGGTGAAAGTTTAGTGGGAGCTCATGGTCAAACCAAGTTATCAGTGTAGTCACAAAAACAGGGGAGGAAGGAAAGGATCTGAAATGGGGGCAGCCAGTCCGAGAAGTACTGCTTGGTTCACTAGGAAAACTGAGGAATTACCCTGCAATTCTTCTTCCACACATGGCACCTGCTCTGTAAGCCCAAACAGCACGTTTAACTGCTACCTACCTCAGAGAAAAAGCACGGAAAAACCAAAGCCCCCACAAACCTGGCTATCAATGCTAACAACTAGTTTGAAAACCATGAGGAAGTGCAGTTTTTACTGGGATTGATCAAACTGGCAAAATTCAAACCAAAAAAACAGAAGACAGTCATGAAAATGTGCCTATTTTACTAAAAAAGTCATTGAAATTTTGCCATATGATTGAAACCTGAACTGGGTATCTTTTATATTTTATTCTCCCATTTTCCAAATTGTTTAGTTTTCTGTTTCATTTCCAGTTATACAAAACCACACAAACTTGTCAAGATTCATGAGTGCTTCCTCTTCCCTTACCTCCCCTGAATGACATACTGAATGCTACAAGTGAAACAGTTCAATCCTTTCCATGCTTTTACATAAAACAGCTCAAATAAAAAAGAATGCTTTCACAATTTTTACACAAAGCATTTTATTTTGACCTTATGAATATGAAAAAAATTCATGTTAGCATTTCTGAAATTAAGTTGAAACAGGTTTGACTGTTCATGTTTTTTTATACGAACTCAGGCTGAGATGTAATTCTGAATTCCCAGTTCAGAGCCTGAGCATCATAATATCTTTTCCCATACCCCCTCCTTCCAGTTCCTGCAGCGTAGCGTGTCACTGACTCTCCTCAAACAGGGGTTTCACCAAAAAGTAACCTTCTTACAGCTGCAAAAATAGCTCAAAAAATGCCTCTAGTGTTAAAAAGTTTATTACTTACAGGCAAACACCACAATGTTACCTGTGGCATGCAGGTATCATGGTCTCTATTTTGCAATTAGGGAAACTGAGGCAGGCATTTCAATGATTTGCCAGCCTGAAGGTTTGTGGCAGAGTCCAATATGGCACATGGGGACAGGTATAAACAGGAATCTCCAAATTTACTGCAGCTATCCAATTCTGTATGATATGAATCAATATCATAGGATATTAGGAGGATGTAGGAGAGGGGGGCAGCTTGGTTCATTCTCATGACTGTGAATGTTCCAGCTACTCAGTATGGATTACGACAAATGATAACACTGACTTCAAGGAGTCTTCTGAGGAAGCACCATTCAATTTCTTTCTGCGGTTGCAAATAACCTGTGTTACGCCGGGGAAAATCCACTGTATCTTCCAAATGCATTTTACCTACCACAAAAAGTAACAACTCTGAAGTGATGCTTTAAAAGCAAGCAGGAGTGTAAGCCGGAATTGATTTACACACAGGACTCTGCCACAAGCAAATGCAGAGCTTTGGCTTTCACTTATCCTGTGCCTAACTAAAATACATTTGTCTCTGAAGGGTTGGATATAAGGATCTGTAGCAGAAATAATATGGTATAAAATACAGTCTTGTTCACATCCTTGTCTATCCTACTGTTTGTGGGGGCAACCAATACCCCTCCTCCTTTTTTACTTTGCCACTGGCCTTCATTATTTGTTCATAGCTCCTAGACATCCAGCAGCCCAGTCAACTAGGAGCTGCAGTGGAGGCCCCAAAGACCTCCTCAGGAGGTCAGACGGTGTTCCCCGACAGCAGTTCCCATCCGGATTCTTTGGGTTCGAATTTTCCTTTGGGAAGGAAACTGGCATTTCTGAAGCTCAGCCAGTTTCTGGCAATATCCAAAGCAGGAAAACATACCAAGTCAAACATACCAAGCTGTAGAGACTCCCAAGATAACGTTAGCTGTCATAGTATTCATGTATTTTTTAATAAGTGTTTTCACTGAGAAAGAAACAGTCCCCCTCAATCCAGGGGCTCATGGGGTTCACAACACCGGTTTTGGCAGCAGCTGCAGTCAGACAAATGGACATACCTAATATCACCTGAAATGCTATTAGATGCCAAGGGAATCATACAGTACCATCCTAGGTGCTGTCAGTAGTTTTCCTGTACCTTGAGCTGAGCTGCAAGAATGGAATCCCTAATGTGTCTCCCATGCTAAAAGAAAGGCAGGAGGGAAGACAAGAAGGGTGTCAGAGGGGAGAAGAATAAAGTATTTCCTTTTTACATGGTCAGCATGGAACAATTATAATGAAAAATGTGAATACTCTTGTATACTTGGTAAAGCAGAATATGCATTAATGGTACACCTTTCAAATATGACTCATTTCACTGCAAGGAATGACTTCTGTGGTGTAGTGGTCCATATCAGAGTCAGTGGTCTAGATAAGATTTTTACTCAATGGACAGAAGTAGACTCTTCTGTGACAAGATTCATCTCATCCTGAGAGGATGGAGGAGAATGGATGACTCACACCTTAAAAGAGATAATTTTTTTCCACCCATAATAAAAGGACACTTAGACAACCAGCTCAGAGGTCACTGCAGACCTCCAAAATCTGGAATGATGAAGCTCACCCTGCCATTATGACTTCAAAATCCATCAGTCACCAGTGCTGCAACCCATCCAAAGGCAGTTAGACCATTTACAGCTACATATACACATACATACACAGAGTCTCTCTTCACTCTCAATCTTAACTTTGCAAAGTTCTGCTTCCTTTCAGATAAAAAATAAGAAAAACCTGAAAAAGATAAATAATCTAAATTCAGAGGCAGTGTACAATCATTCTCATGCCCTCCTTTCACTATGCATTTCCTTTTCTTCTCTTGGACATTCCTCTTCAAAGTTTTACTCTTATGACATTTTTCTCCTTCGCTTTTTTATGTTTTTCTCCTTTTCTCCTTTCCATTTTTTTTTTTTTTTTTTTGGCTATGTTTTCTTCTCCTCCTCAGTGGGCTGATTTTGAATTCAGTTTCCTCAGGCCATGTCCTTTACCATTTTGCCCTGCTGGCTTCTTTGAGGTCTTCCTCTGCCCTTTTTTCTCTGATTTCCTGGTACCCTTCATCAAGGCAGCGTTTCCCCAGGAATCTCTCCCAGTCTTACTCCTGCTTGTTACTGTTCATAGAATAAAGTAAGGCTTAGTTATCCCAAATCTATGATTCTACCTAAACTACTTAATTACTATCCTAAGTGGTCTCAGTCACCTGCGTACCTCTGCACCATTTACATGTTCATACTAAGCATATATCATGATGCACAGTTGTAAAATACAACATCATCAAATATAAAATATAAACTACCATGGATGATGGCACTGAATCAGAGAGAAGGTGATCTTCATTAAGTCAAACAGCTATTGAATAGCCAGTATACTGTAGGAGATGATACTTGATCTAAGATATTAAGACCCATCATTTTACCTAAATGACTGAAAATATAGTGAATAAGTATGAGGGGGAAAGAAGTACATATGTTGAGGGTAAAGATTAAACCAGTTCAGATCCTTTAAGGCATTTGCTAGAGATCAGCTCTGATAAGCTAATGCTTTCTGCCAGGAATAGGTTCCCTTTGATGCATGTAAACCTGAAATGTAAGACATGCACAGATAAAAGAATTGCTTAGAAGGGGTGCACAAGGAAAGCACTTAGAGCAAGTCTGTAAGATAAAGGGAGACAGAGACTTTTCTGATTTAATCTGGGTGTAAGAAGAGTAAATCTGTTTTTTATTTCTTCACTTATGTTTGTAGAAATATTCACTTGTATATCATCCCTTTGGTCTTCAGCAACCAGTTTTATTTTCACTTTATGCGAGAGCATCCTTCTCCCAAGGATGTAATCTGAAGCACTGGGGCATCTTAAGTGTTGTAGGAAAAAAACAGGTATCTTACAACGACACAGCAAGCAGGAAAGCTCTCTGACATGTAAAAAGACAATACAGAGCACAGCTAAACCAGGAGAGTCTTATATGAGTTTTGTGAGAGTGCCCCTATAGCCCCTTTGCACCACAAACCTTCTCCATCTCCATGCATCCCAATCCTATTTTCAGACTCTTTGCAAGCTCCTGTGACTTTCTAGCAATGCCTGCATGAGCCCCTGAAATCTTCATGTCACTCTTTCCACTGCACACAGATGTATCTTTTTCATTACTGAGACTTTGACCCTTTTCTTGCACAGGCTAATTCCGCTGCAAAGAGTAATTAAGACCGTTTGCAATGACAGACTATGACATCGGCAAGTAAAGAAGAGCATGAGGAATGCTCCAAAGTGTCCATGTTTCATGCCCACCTATTTCAAACCAGTTTGAGCAGAAATTCAGCTGGGAAACTAGCAAAGATATAAATGTGCCTACACAGAGAGCAGGTCAGTCTCACCTCTGTGCCCAGCAAGATCATGGAGCTCCTGGAAACTATGTTAAGGCACACAGAAGATAATGAGGTGATTGGTGACAGCCAACGTGGCTTCATTAAGGGCAAATGGTGCCTGACAAATTTGGCGGCCTTCTACAATGGGGTTACAGCGCTGGAGGATAAGGAAGAAGCAACCGACATCATCTACCTGGACTAGAGCAAGGCATCTGAGACTGTTCTGCATGACATCCTTGTCTCTGAACTGGAGATACATGGATTTGATGGATGGATCACTCAGTGGATGAGGAACTGACTGGATGGCTGCACGCAGAGTTGTGGTCAAGGGGTCAACGTCCAAGTGGAAACCAGTGACAAGTGGTGTTCCTCAGGGGTCAGTACTGGGACTGGTACTATTTCACATCTTTGTTGGCAACATGGATGTTGGGATTGAGTGCACCCTCAGCAAGTTTGCCGACAACATTAAGCTGTGATGAGTGGTCAACATGCTGGAGGCAAGAGATGCGATGCAGAGGGACCTTCACAGGCTCGGGAGGTAGGCCTGTGCAAACCTTGAAGTCCAACAAGGTCAAGTGCAAGGTCCTGCTCATGGCTTGGGGCAAGCCCAGGTACAAATACAGGCTGGGTGGAGAATGAATCAAGAGCAGCTGTGAGAAGAGGGACTTAGGGGTGTTGGTTGATGAGAAGTTCAACATGAGCCAGCAATGTGCACTTTGCAGCCCGGAAAGCCAACCGTATCCTGGACTGCATCAAAAGCAACGTGGCCAGCAGGGAGAGGGAGGGGATTCTGCTCATCTACTCTGCTCTGGAGAGACCCCACCTGCACTGGTGCCTCCAGCTCTGGGGTCTCAGCACAGGAAAGACATGTTGGAGCAGGTGCAGAAGAGGCCACAAAGATGATCAGAGGGCTGGAGCAGCTCTGCTGTGAGGACAGGCTGAGAGAGTTGGGGTTGTTCAGCCTGCAGAAGAGAAGGCTCCAGGGAGACCTTGTAGCAGTCTTTCAGTACTTAAAAGGGGCCTACAGGAAAGGTGGAGAGGGACTCTTTATCAGGAAGTGTAGCGATAGGATGAGGGGAGTTTTAAACTGAAAGAGGAGAAATTCATATTAGATATTGGGAAGAAATTTTTTACTGTGAGGGTGGTGAGGCACTGGAACAGGTTGCCCAGAGAAGCTGTGGACGTCCCATCCCTGGAGATGTTCAAGGCCAGGTTGGATGGGGCTTTGAGCAAGCTGGTCTAGTGGAAGGTGTCCCTGCCCATGCCAGGGGGGTTGGAATTTGATGATCTTTAAGGTCCCTTCCAACTCTAACCATTCTATGATTCTACAGTTCTATGACCCAGAAAATGTCAGCCTTACACTTCAGAAAGGACATAGAAGAACTTAGCAAACAGCTTCTGTACCCTGCTAACAGCCTGTGGATAAACGCTGGCACAGACATCCCACAGGCCACCGTTTCCTGGCCAGAAAGACTAGACATCTTGTGAGAGGTCAGCAAGAAAAGCCCAGTGAAGACTGTTCCACCTTCTTTGGTGTTGAATACTTTCAGTAATTCAGAATCCAAATGCAATCAAACTTAAACTTGTGTTGATGACAATGTGTTTAGGATGACATAAGAATACGTGTTTTCCATTAGATTAAATGCAGTTGTTTCTTTTTAAGGAGAAGATAAGGCTTGGTAGTTATTAAGCCTGCATTAAGAAAATTATAAAAAAGACAGAGCACCAAGAGAGGAAAACACTTTCTTCACGTATAATGAGTGTTAAATTAGAAGTTTAATGATGCAGTGTAATAATCCTCTGAATTCAGGAAAGGCATGTGGTATCCAGCTGGCCAAGAGCGATTTTGACTATGTGCCACCACAAATGTAGACTCTCATTTAATGTCTGTGGAACCAGACCAAAATATGAACACAAACTTCACGCCAATCAAGTGCAAAATACTTGTTTGGTTTCAGGTCTTTTTGTTGATCTTTCACGTGCTGCAGCTGACAATCAGATGCCTTTCCAGCTGTCAAAATGTGACCTTATTCTCTGCCCAAACTGGTCCTGGCTGAATGACCACTGAGATGCAGAAACTTCATCTAATTTCTGACTTTCTGCTGTAAATGAACTGTAGCTGAGAGTTAGTAATCGGGAGTAGAGGTGCTTTTACCTCAAGAGAGAATGGCAATGTGCTTGCCATACAAAGACTATCATTTGATTAAATGAATACAAATACCACAGAAGAAACTGAGATTGGTGAATATATTGAGACCATCAAGACCATAGATTAAATCTGTTTTTTTCCTTCTGGTGGCTTTTTTTTTTTAACAGAGTGTGAATTTATGAAAATAAAAACTGGATGTCAAGTTCCCCCTGGCACGTGTCCTGTCTTTTCATACTGAGAGCATGAAGTAATTTTAAATGATACCTTTTTTGTTGCTCATAATGCATTGCCATATGAGAGGACTGGTCCACAATTTTGCCCCCTCAAGAGCCAGATGTGCCTATTAATTTTCTCAGACTATAACTTTTAATTTGTCGTCTTGATTTTCTGAGAGAGCTGAAAAAGAAAAGAAAGCAATATCAATTCTTGCACTTCATGATACATATGAATATATCTTTCTTATGCTGTGTTACAGCCTTTCCTTCATTTACCAAATTCATAACAACTGGTAGACTCAAACAACTTTGTGCTTCAGTGTAATTACAAATAAAAAAGGCTCTAACACTGTTTGTTATGAAAATATTGTGCAACTTAGTGAAAGGATGCACTTACCATGAGCTTAAGTTTGTAGATGGAGGAATGACTTTGATCCCTGTTACATGGGCCAGGTGGATCAGACTGCCTAATCTTTTGGGCATCCAAGGACACCATACGCAACAGCCGCTGGCAGTGAAGGGTAGGAGATGGTTCCGTGTCTGGTTGCTTTCTTTGTGAAGCTATCTTGAAAATGAAGAGATTTCTTTTGCTTTTTTATCACCATCTTGCAAAAAGCACAGATGCAACTATTGGCATATTTCCCTTTCAGGGTATTGTTCCGTTAATGTATGAGTGAATTTTGGATGTATTTTATTTTCTTTCTGATCTCCTGTCCTTTAGGCTTACTTAAATCCTAATCTAACCAATTTCCAGAAGCAGAAAACAGGAATGAGAAGAAGAGCAATACTGCCTCTTATTTCCCAGGATTTTTCTATTCTGCTTATTTCCTCTAGGTTTCTTGCACGAAGAATAACCAGTGTTTCAGCTAAAGACAGCTTGTTTAAAAACAGAGATGCTTGAGTGATATATTTCCTTTGAATATGACATTGTTGGATGTTAGAACTGACTAACCACATAGAGAAATCTTTCCCTTGTTATTTCATGGGTCCATGTTGACCAAATAAAATGTCTTGAGTACAAATGTACTGGGGGAAGAGAAGTCTAAGAAAAAAAACAATCAAGTAAACACTATGCACAGAAAATATCCACGGCTGTACAGACTTGATCATCGCTACCAAGTTTATAAAGAATTTTCCAGTTGCTACCTACACTTAAGCCCAGCATCATGGTTAGGGTTACACTAACATCCAATATGAAGAAGAAGTTGTTCCATTAAATGTGTTTACCTGCCCCTGGTTCCTACGCAGGCAGCGCATGAGCCACCCTCACTAGAGATGCCCGCGGCCACGCACAGTCAGATACACAGGCATCTATGCCCAATTAATTTATTTTCAGTTACAGTGTTGACCTTGCCTGTGAACTACAGGTGGAACGGTTTGTATATTCAAGCGATTCAGAGCTGAACTCATGGAAATTTTAATTTATAACAGGACTACAAGTAAAATCAAACAAATAGGGTAGAGACCAGATGAGAAGCCGTCATCCTGACTGGGAGGTAAGCAAACAGCCTCTGGCTGTAAAGAAGCAAACTTATGCAGACATACCCAGTTGGCTATTCCGTCTCTCAAGTTAATGGTTTAAGGATGGCAGAATGTTTTTCTTGGTCGAAGGGATATCTGCTGGGACAGGAAGGGATCAAATTCAGAGGAGTTTCCTGAAGAAAAATCTCCAGGGGTTGTCCTACATGGGCAGGAGGCCAGGTCGCAGTGTTCAGGGGTACTAAGAATACCACCAGCAAAAAAGGAGACTGACTTTGCGTTGTCCCTCTTATCTCAATGGACAGTCAATGCTCTGCAACCACACTGAAAATAGTTGTGTACAACTGTACCTGGGTCAGAATTTCATTTCTCAGCACTCAAAACCAATTACTAACATCCACGAGGAAGATACAGCTATTTGGCATATTTATAAGACTAGATTTAATTGAATTGTGTGAAAATGTGGCAAAATACCACTATGCCCACCTTTCTGTGCATCTTCTTTAGACCCTGCCTCTGCTGGACTGTCTTTCCTTGCATTATACCGTAAGATACTTTAGCTATAGCCATGGAAAAACATTCTCACAACCATTTGGGTGATCAGTATCCTTTCCAAATTTGATTCAGGCTCTTAATTGATTAAAAATCAGAGCAAGCCAATGATACAAGGGCTCTAGAGTCACAGAGCCTGTGAAAACTGTGAAAAGGGAGTTTGGTCTTCCAGAAAGTTCTTGGATATCTGTGATGTGTAGCCGATAAAGCAAAGCAGAGAAACATGCAAATTTATAATTTACACTTACATCAAAGATTTTGTCAACAAGCATAAGTCAGACATTGTCACATTTTATCTTGCTTGGAGAAAGCGTAGAGTAGTTGGCTGAATTCAGTTAAGTTGGATTAATTAACCTAAAGTGAAGGAGATGATTGAAAATTCAAACTTCCGAACATAGGCAGAATGGAAAACCTGTGCTAGTCACTTGGTAGCTCAGTCAGTAACGCTTACTGAAAGCAAGTGGGTACATATACCTCCATTCCCCCAAATGAGAAACTACTTGTCAGCTACTGCCTCATTCAGTGACATATAAAATCCCTTTCTATTTTTCCACAGGAATTGTGAAAAGAAAATGAAACCTTCTCAGGACTCTCTTTCCTTCAGCATTAAAACAACCCTCTAACATGCTGCTCTCTAGTGTACAACACTACATAAAACTGCACATAAAAACTCCCCTGGTTAGCACAGGGACACTTCTTGGGAATGAGGAGACAAATTCCCAAGGGATTTGCCAGAAGCAGGACTGAAATAACCACCAAGAGTGGTTATTTCACTGCTGGTTTCACTGAGTGGTTAAGTACTGTTGGAGGAGTTAATGTTTAGCATTGGATGGACACGCTGGCATCGATATTTGGGCTGGGAATGACTCTGGGATGATGCATCAGGGAGAGGGGAAAAAAATGGCCTCAGGGTTCTCCCATTTCCCACCAGCATGGCAGGGAGCAGGTCCAGCATGGAGGCATGACCAAAGAAGAGCTGGATAGAAGATTTGAAAGGAAAGATAATCCAATGGCTATGGTTTTCTTTCTTTCTTTTCCATTAACAATATTTCATCTAGTCCTCTCAGGTAGACTTCAAAATATACTTAGAATTGGTAGAAGCCTTTAAATATCCTGTTGGATCACCTAGGTGTGTGCGTTGACGTCCAAGTGCCAAACAAATTTGACACCTGCTTTTCCAGAACTTCAGTTCTTCATTTGTAAAAAACAGCTAATGGCAGTACCCTTTCAGGAGACTTCTCAGGGTGCTGTTTTTTTAGTCTAAATTGTTTAAAATTGATCAAATATTAAGAATGGCATTGGAATGAGAGGAGGAAACACATTAGCACTTACCTTCCCTGTATAGATTCATAAGCTCTGGTTTCTTGGGAAAGCAGGCTAAAATTTATTTTGTGTTTAATTCACTGCTTCATCTGATCTTAAAATGGAAAAATACTTCTGCTTTCAGAATTGATGTTTCTATTATTTTGTGGCTGGTGGGGTGTAAATTTTTTAAAATATATTTAGCTACATTCTATCAGGAAGCAAAACGCCAGATTTAGAAAACATTAACTTTAAAAATCTTTGTAATGTTTCCCTCTTCTAGTGGTCACAGCACCAAGCCTGCCGGAGTTCAAGGAGCACCTGGATGATGCTCTTAGTCTTGTGATTTAGTTTTAGGTAGTCCTGTGAGGAGCAGGGGATTGAACTCGATGATCCTTATGGGCCTCTTCCAAATCGAGATATTCTACTATTCTGTGGTTCTTTTTCAGCCAGCAGTCCTTGACAAATATGAATGCGATTTATAAATAATTTTGGTTATTTCTGTTTTACTTAAAAAAAAAACAAACCCAAGAAAAAAATCACTCAGGGAAAATTTCATCCAGATCAAGATTCCTGAAAATCTTCTGTTTAAATTTATGCTTAGTTTAAATCAGATCTACTCCATTGCAGTTAAAGCAATCACCTGTCAGTTCTGCTACATTTTAGACGAGTAAAATATAAATAATAACCTATATGCAAACCCCTAACAGAAGATGAGATATAAACTATTCATGGGTTGTCTATACATGTGCAGGTATACTTGTGGAAAGCATATAGGAGGTCTACAGGTCACATAGACACTTTGACCTGAAATCACACCTAATGAAACCACCACTGCCACAGTTCACTGCTGACCAGCCATTGAAAGATTGTCATGCACTGCTAGACTGTCAGTGATGGAAAAATTGCTTTCTTCATATGCTTTGCCCACAGTTTTCTTGACATATCGGGGTTTGTGCAAGAATTTCAGTCTCAGTGAAGGCTCGCAGGCAAGCAAACAGCAATAATTTAAAGCTGTCAGGATCAGAATCAGTTATAAGAACAGGCAGTTGCCTGCAGCATCGCGCCCAAGAAAACACTCGAGTCCTTGCAGTACTTGCTGGAAATCCAGACAATGCCCCTGTACAAAATCAATGACTTGCTACTGACCACAGGAAATTAAAAAAAAAAAAAAAGAAAAACAAAATTAAACCAAAAAANAAAAAAAGAATTGATACTGACCAAAGGAAATTAAAAAAAAAAAAAAAGATAAACAAAATTAAACCAAAAAAAAAACCACACGGAGAGATGTGAAACAATAACGGAGAAATAAACAAAGAGGAAAAATAAAAATAAAATTTAAAAACAGAACCAGAAAATAGTGAAAAAAATGGTTTAAAGTATTATGAGTGTTTAATGATGCCAAGGAATTTAGGATTTATATCATTATGGAATTTAGGATTTATGGTGCTGAAGATTCTACCGAAAGCAGCCTCCTAAAGAGTTTTATCTGCACAACAGGTTCATTTCCCTTTTGCCACGTCTCCATTTATAAGTGAGAGAAACTGGAAAAATATAGACAAGTACAATATCATGGCTCAGAAGCAATATTTCTGTTACCTGATACACCATTTGGATCCTTCAAACAGTGAAAAATATAAGTGGGTTTTTTTGAACCCAGGTGCATTTAATAATGTCACTGTTTCTGATTGCCTTTTTTTTATATAAACCAACATAATCAGAATAAAGAGGCGCTCTTCCAGGCAATCTTCTCCTCAGTCCAAAAAAAAACCCACTTGCTTGATCTTGTTCTCTCTGCCTCACTTTCTTCCTTAGACCATCATTGGAATAACACTATTATTGCTGCTATTTAAAATATCCAGAGTCAGCACGCTGAAACTTGGAAAGGTTTGTATGTACATACAGGATCTTTTATAACTGACAATATTTTTAAGATGCTTAATGACACTTCTTTCTTTAAGATATTGTATCGCTGAAACTTCCTACTTTCTCTTTGCTATGTAACCACACGCATCTTCTGCTTCGTTAGGGGATGAAGATAAATAGGCATTTACATTATCTATGGTGTTGTAATTGGCAAAAGTCGGTTAAACACTGCATGGTAATGCAAATCTGGAGAGAATCATTCTTTCCAAATGCTCTGAAAATTGCCCTTATCTTTATGGGCAAGGAGTCTACCTGAGAACAACTCTGCAGTTTCCACACAGGGGCGTTTTGCAAGCTTAATTAGAGAAATTCAGAAGTTCTGTTTGCCAAGACCTTTCTTCTGATAGAGACAGAATCAGGGAACGGTTGAGGTTGGAAGGCACCTCTGGAGACCACCTACTCCAAGCTCCCTGCTTAAGCAGGGTTTAGTAGACCAAGTTCTTCAGAGCCGTATCCGCTCAGTCACTCAGTATCTCCAAGGATGGAGACTCCACTGCCTCTGTTCGAGCCCGCACACAAGGACTGGCCGCTGACACAAAGACTGCACAATCATTGACTTTCACAGCTGACCAGGGAAGCAAGCAAAGGCAAGAAAACATCAAATATGCAGGACTTAAATGACAGCAGGACTTGCAATTTAGTACAATACGATCCTGCCCAGAAAATCGCTGAGGCCAGAGCGTAGTTCTAGTATAATCAGCCTATTGCTTCAATCTGGCCTTACAATTCACAGTTTACATGAACAATATCCATTTCACGGTTTCACTATAATAAAAATGTAAGGGAGGAATCTTTTGAAGTATAAATCTCTGTTTTCCTGCTTACTTTTATAAGCTAAGTAGGAACGGCAAGCTGCATCCTACAACCATGCTTTTAAGAATCCCAAAGGTTGCTAGCTAAAATACTACTGACTTTAAATATTCCGGCATATTCAGAAAGAACTAGCTGATGGTTTGTGTTTGTTTAATACCTGATCAAAAGAAGAACAGGAATTTGCTGTTTCCCACAAGTCACCCTAGTCTCATATTATTTAGAAAAAAAAAAACCACACTAACATTTACCATCGTGGGCTCGAGCTGATAAAATTCACGCACAGCCATTGAGAAAGGAATCCAACCCTATCAAAAGAAACTCGAGCTTTTTGATTCAAGCTAATCAAAGGCGTGCAATGGGAAAAGTTTTGTTCTTTGCTCCAGAGGACAGCTACACCATCCCGTGAGCGCTGAGACGCAACACAAGCAGGTAGAGGCTGCGGCAGTTCTGACACGGAGGGCGGCCACCACCACGGCTTCTGAATAGCAAGCAGCCACGGGACCCATCATCTGCTCTGCCACGTGTATGGGGCTACCCACGAGTAAGTAAGGAAAATTGATTTCTTATTGTTTGGGTCCTCAGAATATAGTCTAACCATGTTCAAACAATATTTAGACACAAACATTTCCCTGTGAGAATTCCCTGGTTCTGTTCTGGGATTTCACTAGGGAAAATGTAACTTTTTGACGCAGCAGACGTGCAGTATATTGCAAAATACAGAAGCGGGACGGTGTTTTATAGGGAAATATAGATACACCATACACGATACACAAAGTGTGGAACTACCTTCACCAGATTCTAACGCTGCAAATGCATGAAATAATTTGAAATGTGCCAGTGAATAGAAAAAGAATTTGGCTTATTCTCTGTGCCGTGTGCTTACTTAGGCTCTAAAAAGAGGTGAAAAGAGCAATTTTTCTACTAAATTCCTTTTGAACATAAACTTCATTGCACTCACCTAGCTGAAATATAACTTAGGTTAATGGTGCCACCTGGTGACAAGTCTTACTCTCCGTTCCCATTCTTTGTCAAGGAAGAAAAAAGAAATTCATACGCTATAAATCTTCCCCTCAAGACTAACCCCAAAAAACCTGCAATAATTATTTGTCCTAAGGAGCGTAGTGTATTGTACCCATAGAAAGAACAATAAACAATAAGAAAGAAAATATTTCTTAACAGACTTTCATTTTAGACACTACCACACACTTTGAGCCATTAGCTTGTGAAGAGAACGCACTTAATAGTGCACGAAGGAAAAAAGGGAGAAATGACACTGATTTATCTGACTCTGCTGCTGATGGGGGAGTTGGGCATTTTATCTAGCTCAAAAACTTCTTGTTTGCTGCAGCGGCGTGTAAGACTCTAGCACCACCTGGTTGGATTTAACTACCCCCATGACTGCAGTCCCCGAACAAAAAAAAAAATCAGTGTTCCAGCCACGTGCTCTTGGCCCCCTACCTGTCAGTGATAACACACAAGAAATTAATTCCGAAGCCATAAATTGTTGTGTTGCAGCACTGCTGAAGTGGATCACAAAAAAAATTAAGGAAAGGCTCCTTTTGTGGGGCCAGACTCCCACCCTGTTTCCTCTCAGGAAATCGGGATTTACACTGCAGGTAACAGTATGTGGTGGGGGAAGCACCTGGGGGAAGGAGAGGGCAAGCATGGCCATGGCAAGGAGGGCTGGAGACCTTGCTCAGACAGAGGGAAGGTCAGGGGATGGAGCATAGCAGAAACCTGGTGCCTGTTTGGTATCTCCCAAGGTGTATAATGAAGCTTATTACATTATTTTTTGTCATATGTATAAAACAGCCAAGATTTTTACGTATCGATAGCTTTAAAATGCTAATATTTAAAGGCATGGCTAAAGGAGAGTAATAGAAATGGAGATGGGAGCTCGCATTTTGCAGGAGATGCCTTGGCATAAAGTGGAGAAAGACAAACTTAACATCATGTCATCCAACTTACAGTTGTTATAATAGTTGTATAATAAAGCAGACAAGATTTAGGTTATGGATTGGGGTTATGATTTCTCTACAGCTTTGCTCATGTGCAAAATACAAGTTCCCAACAATCACTGCTCAACCACCAGCTTAATTACATTACAGTAACGGTTACAGGTGAAACCAGTCATTTAGGAGTCTCACTGCAGCTTCACTCCTACCCAACTGCCACATCATCTTATTTAACACTTACAGTTGCCGACCTGCACAACAACTTCAGCAGCACAACCGCTGACTAGTCCTTCACATTTATAAAAAAGAGGGCTTTTAAGAGCAAAAAGCTTATTTAAAGGCAGTATACTCGCTTAATGGTTCGCCGCGGTCACCCAAAATTTGCTAATTTTTTTGATAAACATCAGCTTTTGGAAGTGCATATGAAAATACTGGACAACTTTACATGTATTAATGGTATTTTGCTCTCTTGAATAGGGGAAAACTGCACCCCTTCACCCCCAGGACCCTTTGCAGACTGGGGTTTCCCTTCTATGGAGCCTAATCAGGGACCTCCTTTATTTAACAAAACAGGAATATCTTAGCTGAATTATGGACATTCGTCTCTTAGAAACCTAATTCACATAACAGAGTCACATGCTGCATATGCAAATTACACAAGTATCCATATGCTTAATTTATACAACTATTTAACCAAACCGGCATAATAAATATGTCTAGTTAGATACTTGCAGTAAGTGTGCAGCTGTCTGGAAGGAGGTAGAAAATCACCATCAGTGAAATCCAAACTGCAGCTGTCATTAATCAAAGCTTTGCCCTTGAACATTCATCATTGTGATATTTCTGTGACAAAGTGGACTTTTACTGCTGTTTGGGATGGGAAGATTTCACTTCCTTAAAATAATTCAAGTTCTCTAGTGCTGCAGATGCTGTGGAAAAGCCAGTTTTCATGTTTATTCTCAACACAGCAAATAAGCAGAGGAAAGATCATCAAAATGTTATAGAACATTAAATTTATCTATAAAATGTTGCATATTTAAATGCTGAACTTTTGTATGGTATGTAGCAAATCACTATTGAAACAATTTGCGTTTAATAGAAATAATTGATGTTTCTTGGATCAATGAATCAGAGTCAATGCAGTCAGGAAAGATTTGATTGTTAGGTCGAATGATGATTTTTACAATATTGAAAAGGTGATGTAGAAGGAACTTTGGTCAAGATGAAGTTCTGTTTCTAAAGACATGCCATTCACTACATCTTTTGATCAGAAAAGGGCAGTGGCTGTCAAAATTACTCACTGACTGAACTGACAGTGAAGGAGAGGTTTCACAAGCTCAGGGAATGAAACCAGAGCAATCCAGAGAGCTTTCTCATGGTGATTATGGCCAATATTCACATCATAGAATGGTTAGAGTTGGAAGGGACCTTTAAAGGTCACGTAGTCCAACCCCTCTGCCTTGAGCAGGGACATCTTCAACTGATCACGTTGCTCAGAGCCCTGTCCAACCTGACCTGGAATGTTTCCAGGGATGGAGCATCTACCACCTCTCGGGGCAACGTGGGCCACTGTCTCACCACCCTCAGCATAAAAAATTTCTTCCTTTTATCTACTCTGAATCAACCCTCTTGTAGTTTAAAACCGTTACCCCTTGTCCTATCGCTACACACACTATTAGAAAGTCTTTCCCCATCTTTCTTATAAGGCCCCTTTAACTACTGAAAGGCCACAATAAGGTCTGCCCGGACCCTTCCCTTCTCCAGGCTGAACAACTTCAACTCTCCCAGCCTGTCCTCACAGCAGAGGTACTCCAGCCCTCTGATCATCTTCATGGCCTCCTCTGGATCCGCTCCAACAGGTCCATGTCTTTCCTGTGCTGAGGCCCCAGAGCTGGAGGCACCAGTGCAGGTGGGGTCTCAACAGAGAAGAGTAGATGAGCAGAATCCCCTCCCTCTCTCTGCTGGCCACGCTGCTTTTGATGCAGCCCAGGATACGGTTGGCTTTCAGGGCTGCATCAAGGGTTCACTCTACTTAGACTATGAGTCATCATTCCTTTTCAAAGATGATGAATATCATTCTAAATATTTGGATTTTCATGTAGTTGTTAAGAATACATGAGCCTTATTTTGTACGCATTGACTGGCAGCTAGCAGGTTTCTTCACAGACAACATGCTGTTTTTCCAAAGAGTTCAACAGGCCAGTGGATCTACTTGGATCCACTGAAATCAAATTTAGCTACAAGAACAAGGTTTTGGGTGACTGCTGTCAGGCATATTATTTAGGGTAGATGAAAGATGATACACTGGAATTAAATCACTGGGGACAATCTGCACCATCTGAGGAAGCATCTGAAGGTATATTCTGACAATGCTTGTGAGATGTCTCCCAGTACCCTCAATACATGAGCTGTGCCACGGAAATGACACACACGTGGAACCATCTTCTAGCTCTAAGCTTGAACTCATACTTTAAAACTGTCTTCATCTCCTATGAGCACCCATTTATGGGGATGATCCCTGAGCTATGAATTGTTTGGGAGAATGTTGGTTGGATGGGCCAAAAACTTGTAAGAAACCATTCAAGCTATTTTACAGTATAGATGATTGAGTCCACCTGTGTAGAAACATGCCCATTCCCAGGTTAATTCACTAATAAAGATATTTTCCAAATAGATTTCAGCTGCCAGTATGCTCTCAGAGAGCAGTTTATTGGACGGTGAGGTGTGCACATGGGCAGTTAGTTAACTTGCTGGAAAGCCATGCTCCTGCTTGCTTTGCAGTGACTTTGTCACGTAACCATACTTGAAGAGAACTACTGAGAACTTGCTGAGCGCAGCTTCTGCATTTGTGAACCATCTGCTCAGTCCTAACACTAGTGCATAGTGCCTGCGCATGAGACCTGCACCACTTTACTTCATGCTGGTTTATGAGAACATTACCCGGTTCAGAAGGAGCAGAGATTCCCCATCACCCTCAGCTGTGCAGTCACCCACCTAAGGTTTTGAATTTACATCGAGAGCCTTTAAGGATATAACCCATGTACAGAAAATTCTTGAAGTCTTTTCACTGCTGTATGGAAATTGTACTTCAACGCAAATTGCTGTGTTTTAGCTGAGAATTACTGTAAATCTATTGTTTACTGAAGGCCTCCCCAAAACCTTATTCTTTGACCAACATTTGTCAAATAGCTTTTGGTTTGGAAAAAAGCATTGCAGTTTGTGAATCAATTCCAGTACATAGCAATACGCGATAAGCAATGGGCCTGAGCTAGGTGACTACTGTGTCTCTCATGTCCAGTGATTTTCAGGGAGGGCAATTTAGAGGAAATGTAATATTCTCTGAGGCTCCTTTGCAGGAAAAAGGAAGAGGTCTGGCAGAGCAACTACCTCAAGCTATGACATTTTCCTTTTCCTTGTGACTACTTTCATACTACTGTTTTTCAAACAGATGATAAGGACTGGCACTGAAGAAGCTGGAGGAAATCAACAATTTGAATGAACGACAATCCTAAAAAACGTGTTCGAGAATTGTGAAGAGAAGATTTTCATGCAGGAACATCCATATCTCCTATCCTTTGGCAGGGCTTAGAACGTTTGCCTTCCACAATGATACAGGTCCTATTCCAAAGGAAGGTTTTTCCAGAAACTTTCACATCAAATTTATTTCAGTACGAAGCTTGCAGAATATGAATTTTGACTAAAAAATCTTGCAGTTCTTGTATTTATCCTTAAAAGTGGTGCTGGATGAGAACACTTTGCCAGCATGGGTTATCTCAAACACATACGAGACAACTCTTATTGCTAGTTATTTGTAGGTCTGTACAAAGTTGTAATCCAATTTGAAAATGTGTTTATTCCCTTGAGAATTGAGTAGTATTCCTGTGTCTTCATTTCTAATCCTATACTTGCCACCCACACTACTTAGCAAAAGTTCAAGAGTGGCCCTTTTGTTTACCCAGATGTCCTCCACTACCTTAGGGTTGCCTTGATTTAATGCCAACAACCCATTTAAATGCAAAAGATACCTGGCATAACATACCTCATCATTAAATCACTGTTGCTGTATTGTGCCTCACAGCCCTGTCCCTATTTCTCCATAGATCCACCTCCTCACCACCTGAAAATCAATATACAAAGGTACAAGCATAAACAGAAGTCTGGTATTCATCAAAGGGCCATTGAAATTCACTTCTTGGACCTTTCTTTAGTGAAAGTAAAGCCAAACTGCAAGAAAACAGGGTACAAAGAGAGAAACCCAGCAGTTCTCTGGCTGCATGGCCTTATTACAGGAACCTTCAATATATATCCTCACACTACACCAGGAAAGCCCAAATCCTATAGGCAAATGCTGAAGGAAACCCCACAGCACTCTGGTACTTCAGGAGACTGTTGACATCAGGGGCTGAGGATCGATATGTCAATGAAGAGATGATTCCCCCAAAAAGGCACAGATCCCACCCTTCCACCTCAACTGCAGGGGCCAAAGGTGAAAATGTATTGAAGTGAAGAAAATATTTAATTCACAATCTTTTTTTTAAATTTACTAACTGGTTCTGTTGACTTTCTCCTTCAAATGAAATTTTAAAAGGGAGAAATGATCTTGAAAGAAAAGGTCATGAGTGACATAAGAGATAACAGAAAGGCACTCCAACAGGAAACTGGTGCTTGGAAGTAAGTGCCAAGCCAAAAGGTCTTACATGATAAAAAAAACACTTAGTAAAACTAAACAAATAGCGCTTGTCCCTTATCTTCCCCAGACCCCTGGCAGTAACTATCTCATTAAAGTACTGGATGTTTTTATCCAATATTTACAGTCCTCATTTTATGTTGCTCTAACAATTGTTATAGTCCCAGACAAGTAGTCAATGAAAGATGCATATTATTTTAACTTGTGTGGAACATCAACTGGGATTCTTATGTTGTCACCAAAACACCTCCCTTAATCCCCAGGAATCACCAACAAAGCTTTTGAGAGATCTTGTCCTTCTTGCTCACATGCAACCTTTGCACCACACACAGGACAGATTTTCTTGGATTGGTGTTTCATATGTCTCCAGCTCAGACTCTATAAGTACAGAATATTTAAATTTGTGGAAAAAAATCCATTGCACAACTAGGTATAACCTCCCAACTACAGATGATTCCTTCTCCTTTGGGTGATCCTCCTCAGAAAAATAATGGTATTTCAGAAATGATGCCAGCTCCACCCAGAAAAAAAGATGTATTTTTTTAAAGCACGTTTTAAAGCAGTATTTGTTTTCACTGTTCTTGTATATTTGCTGTCATTATTGGTTTGCTTTGCTTGAATTCTTAGAACACAATTCAGCCAATCTAACCAGGTCATCTCAGCTCAGGCAAGAGTGATGTCCTGCTTTCAAAGGCCCTACCTCTTTCCATTGCTTACAGACAGTTCCACCCTTATATTTAGGTATAACCTTCATTCCAAAGGCCAACCCAATTAAAGTGCAAATTATGTGGACTGAATCTCACACTGCAGTTTGTTTTGGCCTGTGGATAATGCACAACTGTAGCTTGCAGTCATCAAGGCTCACCTCTGCTCCTAGATCCGCCCACAGGAGACTGGGAACTAAACAAAATCAGTGGACCCTCACTCGCAGGTGATCGGGGTAACAGCAAGTTTAGTAGAATATTAATAAAATATCTAGTTTTAATTTTGCATTCACATTAAAATATTGATCCTTACTGCATTGGAGTCCATGAAGCTGGTTTATTCAATCATAACCACTCAGATTTCATGTTATGAGCAAGCACCACCCAAGCAAGACTGGCAGTAAAAACTCTCATAGATGGCAGCCCCATCCACAGATAGACAGACATTTGTCCTAACTGTAAGACAAATCATTTCCAGTAATCTACAGATTTGTAAAAATATCAATTTATCACAAACAATGCAAAACCACAGAGCTACATATTTATTCATAATTTGTACACCAATAAAACATCATTGTCTCCTACTATTTTTGTACGTTCCAATTTCTAATTACTGCTTGCTGTTTTCTCACCCACTCTTGCTCTAGGTGGATATCCTACCCCATTTCCACAGCAAAGATAACAAAACTGACCAAGAATAAGGCCTTGACTGAGTCTAAATTCTCTCCACGAGAATCAAGTCAGACAATGTTTTCCATTATAACTTGAGCCTGACAGCATAAATCCGGATGAGTTCATGGTATGATGTAAGCTTTCCATTCTTCATTTAAACTCTCTGTTCAGTCACAAGTGTCCTACCAGGTCTTGGGTCAGCCACTAAAGCCTTTGTTCAGACCAGCTGGGCTTTGCAATCTGTAAACAAAGTCCCAGCAGTGCCATGGACAGCTGGGCACCGCGCCACAAGGCGGGTACTCCTCGGGAGCCTTCTGTGCTATCTAGACATGAAGAAATGAACATTAGATGTCTCGTTCCCGCCAAATACATGTACTGGGACGTCAAATGGAGACACTGAACAGTAGCTAGGTACAGGGGTAGGGACCACTGTACACACAGACACCTAAAACCTCTTTTTCATTAAATGGGGTCTATTAGTTATCTCCCTATTCCAGAGGAGGGCTGTGAAGGTGTGGTCTTCAAAATAAAGAGGCACTCCTCTGAAGACCATCTAAATCTCGCATCTTGGTTGTCCTTGTTGCAAACTCAGGCATCAACTCATGAAATACAACATTGACCTCACATAACACCTCTGTTTTAGAATGCTTTATACATCCTGCATTATGAGCAAAAAATTAACACTCTAAAAGGGCTTTCTAATTCCTCACCTAATGAGACTCTATACAGAAAAGCAGCTGGAGCTCCTGTTCATAAACACCTTGCTCTAGTCACAAGATAAGCAAAAGAATTAGGCTTTCTAATCATAATAAATTATCAAGCAGAAAATGTAATAAAAACTAACAAGTTCTCTCTATATTGCATTGTGTAATACACAACCTTTGTGTATTTCCATCTATTGCAAAATGCCACGCATGCAACTAATTAAGCGAAGAGCATTTTTCTCAGGCTAAGCAGAGCACCTACATTTCTGCAATTATTATACCTTTGGAAAGCCTGTCCTGATTCTGTTCCCATTCAACGATGGGAAGGGAAATCAAGTCAGCATTTTATAGCAAGTTTTGCGTGATAACTCTCAAGTGCATTTTGCAAATTGTCAAAATGACCAGGTAAAAGAGCTCTAAATAAACATGCAGTGCTTTGCACAACCATAGTGCCTCTCATCCAAGGACTTTAGTGCATTTGATAAATATTCATTAACTCCCATACTGCTGCTTTGAAGTAGGCAAGGGATATATTTAAGTAGCACTTTGTTTGCTGCTGAAATGTGTTCCCCCTTTCTGTTCTTGAGCAGGATGCAGCAGCTGTTTAACAACACACATGAATATTAAATAAGAGTTTTAGAAAAGAAGTAAGGAATACTTAATCCAAAAGAAACCCCAGAGGGATTAACATAGGTAGAAAGCAATTACTTAAAGCAACGGCCCCCAAACTCCGTGGGTGATTTTGTTCTCCTTCAGCCACCTCCGTTTTACATTTAAATTTGCTGTGGCTATTAAAAATATTGGAGGATCTTACAGGCAGCCTGTCACCTCTGAGCTGCAGAGAGGGGAACATAAGCACAAAATCTGGGCCAGAATTGGTAGAATCTTGCTTTTATTCTGGCAAAATGAGTCAGCGGACTTAAGTAATCACAGCACAGTATGACTTTGGCTTTATACTGCTGAAAGAGAATACGAATAGCTGGTTGGAGTTCAAAGGATTCAATAATTAAGCACTCAAACAGCTATTCCTCCCACCCAAACACTGTCTGAGACCTTATTTTCAACACATCCCACCCGGTATGGAGGACCGTACTCAGCAGCAACGGTCATCGGCTGGCTCAGGGTTTCTGCCCCACTTCTCTTGGTGGTTGCATCAGTTGGTTCTACGTGGCAGGATACGTCTCCTGCCACCACAGAGAATTCGCCTCCTGGAAGTCACAGCTTTGGGGAAACTTGTGGTTTGCACAATGTCATCCCAGCCTCGTGTCCTGTATTACAGGGAAACCTCTTTGCAGTCTCACAGTGCATCATCTACTTAATATCCAGCTGTCTCGGCACAAAGACTAAGTTCTTGCTCAGATAGATGAAAACTACTGGAGAAGATTCAGATTCGTAACAGGATAAAATTCACCAAGCAGCCATTCAAAAACTGCAACAGGGACGTTGCTGTCTGCGTGGCAGAAACCACAGAAAGAGCAGACAGCTTTCCTTTACCGTGAAACATCACCAGTCGTTTCTTGTTGTGACAAAAAGAGAGGGTACTTAAATAAGATTGGCGTTAGTTTGGCACCTAACTGTATCTACAAATTCCTTTACTATTTCAATAGTCTCTGTTGGAACGGGTGGAGGCATTTTGCCAAGGAAATCTCCAGCATTATCCCCGTAAATTTGTCATTTATACACACTCTGTGTACTTCAAATAAAATTTTTACCGGCTTTTCCTAAACTATATTGGATAAATTTAACCAGCAGGCGCATTCTGGTAGCCTATCCAAATTATTTGCTTAGTTTTACATCAAATCTATATCAGCGCTTCCAGTTTCAGTATCAGGATTATATTAACAGCTTAACTTGTACATCGTTATTAACCAGAAACAATTCAAGCCAAACATTCATTGTAATTGAAAACATCACATCTTTATTTTTCCATCAAATTAAGAAATGAGGTCACGAGATGGCCCTTTTAGGATCATCGAGTTGGGCTTCTTGGGTTTTATGTTCCTTGTGTGCTTTACCACAAAGCTAAAAATCCTTAACACTGCCAGCGCATCACATGGATCATTTGCCCACCACTGGCACTCTCACAGGACCAAAATACCTCCACCAAAAACCTGAATTACACAAATACTGAATCCTTTCCTGAATCAGGTTTCCCGTATTCACCAAACATGACAGCAGAGCTGGGATCACACGTTAGGAGTGACGCACCATGGAGCAGCGGTAGAGGGCCTTTCCATTTGGCATACATTAATGAATCCATTCCCCTAAAAAGAATTTATTTCTTACAATGGTCAAGTGTCTTTTACTGAACAGTTAATTTTACAACCAGGTATTCAACCTGCCAGATGAGCACTATGGTAACGTTAATCAACATTTTATACAGTTAAAACTTGACCTAGCAGAATATTAGCGTCTTTCTACTCTTCGGTGGTGAGGAACAGGAACAGACCTTTGTATGGCTGATTTGAAGGACTGCACCAAGCAATACTTTGCTTGACCTGACAGAAACTCTCTCCAGGGCCAGGACTCCCACATTTCTGCAGACGGCTTCCCAAAAGAGAAAGCAAATCTTGTGACTTTTCCCAATTCCTTTAAGGCTCTGAGCACAAAACCGTTCTACATCTGCCCCTTGCATTGAAGACATTTGTATTTCTTTTAGACATCCTGCACAGAACTGTAGTCTGAGACATCTGGATGAGGTTTGGTAGTGGTACATTTACACCACCTAGTAGCTTGGAGGTTGATCCATAGGTGGAGAGTGTACACAGTACTGCAATACAGATCATTTCTACATCAACAAACCCTCCATACCAGCTGCTTGGACACATTTATCTTTACCTCTAACTAAGTAAATCTTTGGACAGCTAGTGAACTAGCAAAAATGTTGGGCTCCTGCTTGCTTTGGCATCATGGCTAGTTGGAACTTTTTGAGCAATTCCAAAAAGATAGTCAATGGCTGGAAGAACATTCAAGCATCTTGAACTGGAGTTCAAAGCACTGGGAACTCAAAAGTATTTGTGGGATAAACATCACAGAGAAAAAGTGTAGGACCCTTAGCAATGTTTTCTTCAAGCTCACAAAAGCCCTAGTGACACTCAGAAGCCATTACACCCTGCTGCTAAGCAATCCATAACATTTTGAAACAGAAAACACTGCGCTACTGTGGACAAAAGAACACTGACAAATAAGTATATTTGAAATCAATGTTACCACAAGATGTCACTCTAAACTTTATTTAGAGAAAGCGTTCGACTAACTTCAAAGAGATCAAAGTTACTTTTTTCCAAGTATATTTATTTTCTTCCAAATTGTATTTACACAACTTAAAACACAAATGAATTGCTTATAAGGAAAAAACAAGGAAACAAACATGAGAAATACAGTCTGCCACCCCAAAACTCATGGGTAAACGCTCAGAAGGCAGCCTGGGTATGAAATAATGAAGAGAATAAAAGCAGACCAGTCATTTGGTTTTAGACAGAGGTTAAAGAAGAAAAAGAATGAAGTTACAGTTTTATATTGCAGTTCAACACTGGAGATTAAAAATGATTCAACAGAAAGTAAGACCTGGGAGAAAATATCTAGTACACAATACAACTCTGTATCTATCTGTCTCATAGTAATTAGGTCATATCTCTCCTGCTATCTAATTACTATCTGTTTTGAAAGATACTCCCCCACGACAATTCCTCCTACTACCTGCAAGTATTTGGGTTCTGGGAAGACAGTGAATCTCCTAACAAACTCCCTGCTGAAGCTGAGAGTTCATATGCATATGAATAAATATATGAAATAATATGCAATTATATCATGTATGTGTGTATATATATGTGTATATATGTGTGTATATACACACATATATATACACATACATATATATACATAACATTGTGAATATTGTGAATACAAGTAATTTGTAGTAAATATACATACATACATACATACATATAGAGAGATATATATATATATACAGAATTTTGGAAGGAGAAGGCAACAAGGGCGTTCTTGAGCCACATCCCCACCTCTCTGTGGTGGAGGCAGAGGACCAGCCCAGGGCATGCAGCAAGGCAGTGGCAGAGCCAGGATCTGGAAGCAAGTTCTCCGAGCAAAGCCACTCTGACATCATCTGCTCTGATATTTCCATTATCAGTAGCACATTGAATACGACAGTGATCCCAATCCCAGCACCTCCAAGAAATATGCCTTCAAAACACTTACTTTGCAGAAGAAAACCATCTAATTCACCTAAACCATCTAACCACTGGGACAAAACAAAAACCAGATCTAAGAAAAAGGAAATTTTACCTTTGGTTGTGTCATCATCTCCATTACCTCAAGCACTGAAGGCTGATGTGAAATGTCTGACAGTTTTGACCTCTCTTTAAAACACGTGTGTATCATCACACAATGGAATTTGCGATGGAGAAGGTCTTTTTACAGTCCTTCAAATCTAGGAAATCACCACGTAAAATTAACTTCAAAACACCGGTAAGGTTGTAAAGGCAACTCGCAAAGTTAGAAAGTGTCACAATTTAAGTATATGGTCACATACCATTTTTCTCACCTGAGACTTTATTCAGTATACCAAACGGGCCTGCTCTGGAGAAGCTCGCTGAGCCACCTTTGCACCATTTACCTCAGGAGCTGAAAGGCTGAGAGCCATAAGAAGATTTCTTGAAGGTTCTTTAGCTTAAGAGCATTAAATGCTACCCCAGGAATTAGATCCTACCTCTGACTCCTACAGAGATGGTCGCAAAGTCATGTTCGTTGTATTTTCCCAAAATGATCACCCTTCAGATGATCCTTATGTTTTAAGTGCCCAAAATGAGACACTGGGACAATCTCGCTGGCTCAGTGATACTCTCTGTTGCAGCTGGAGCTGTGGTCGGACATTAAAAGTGCTGTATGTGGTGACGTATCAGGTCAGAATTGTCTCCAATCAGGCCTCTAAAATAAGTAGATACTTTTACCTCTATTTCTCAGGGCTTCAATACCACCCCCATAGCACAGAACCACAATCACCTCATTACACAGTGAATAACGATGGGAAAGCACTGGTGAGTCCTGCCCCTTCTGCACACTGAATGAAGCAGGAGTTTTGAAGGAAAACAGTTTGAGGTCAAATAAATAAGAAGTATCACACTGTATGTATGTACAGGAATTGAACGCAGAGGCTACCTTAGTTATAGCACTGCCCTACCTCTGACCACAGACCTAATTCTCTTCTTCTCACAGTGTTTTGAAATATCACATCATTTTTGTGTAACATAACATAACGATAATTATTATAATAGCTATTTTCTATTTCTAATGCCTGGGATTTTATGCAATAGTGCCTCAATCAACTACATCAGCAGAAATTCAAAACCACACAACTATCAGGACAAAATGGAGACAGGAGAGAACAAATGGAAGACATAAATTCAGTCGCCTTTGAAAAGAGCTGGCAATTATCTCAGTGGCAGATTAGGGTGACAGAGCCCAAACACAGTCACAGAAAATGGACCACACGACAGAATAAACACACAATGGGAATGAACAACACAGTCTGCGGTATTTCTTGTCAAGACATATTTTAATATCCAACAGAGTTCCAAAGTACAGAATCATACCTGAGCAAAGGACAGTAGAAGTTTGAGATAAATATTATATCCATGGTTACCTGTTACTATATATATATGCATTTATGTAAGTATTATATATGTGTGTATATATATACATGTAGGATTAACTAGTTTACTTTCATGCATTTTATTATTCAGTGCTCAATTCCAGTTTCACTTAAATCACTTAAATCAGCGTTTTTCACTGACTTTCATGACACCGGAAGAACAGAGTTAAGAAAGATAGTCCTGGAATTCCAGGAGAGCCACAGGGCTGGTACCAGGAAACAGATTTGGCTCATTTATAGCAGCTTTGGAAACTGTAAGGAATAACACTCTTCAAGGCTAAAATGTTTCTGTGATTTTAAAATTAGCACGCAGCTTCTTAAAAAGTTATATCGACTAAACAAAAATCACATCACAGTCTAGCCTAAAATGACTCTGCAGACCAAAACATTAGAGAGCAGAACAGCTCTGTTATTCTACAGACAAAAATAAACATTGAGATTACTGATGAAGCAGTTTGCTCCAGATTATTTTCTTCCATTTTATTAGTAGATTTACAAACTACATTAGCAAGATAGAAATCCAGCCTTTCTTTATTTAACCCCAAAGAAAATAATCTATCCCATTGTCCTTTTATATTCCCTCAGCTTGAAAAAGGAGAACACATTATTCAGAATAAAACCAGATTATCTAAATGCATCTCTTTAATAATTTGTCTCTATTTCTCATCACAAATGAGTAATAAAGGGCTACCCCTATTTAATGCAAAGAGAAAGAAAAGCTTCCCACTGGGACAGCAGCCACACAGCAACAGCTGCTGTAACTGCATTTTATTAATTCTAATTATACATGGAATCCATATGGCAAAGACACACTTTAAAAAAAAAAAAAAACACTACAGGAACAAAAAGGGGCTTTTATTCCTTGTTGGATATTGAAAACTAACAAGCTCGACAAATTACCACATTGCTCATATTAAAAACCCATCGTAAAAATTGTTTATTTCCAATGCATAGCTTTTTGCATTTCGGATGAGAAAAGTCCACAAAGCTGCCGAATTCCTTGTCTGAGATGTAAATGCTATCGTTCATTGGTTAAAAGGCAGCAAAACACGAGCAGAAGGTTGCATTAGGATTACAAGTGATTATGTATTACCTAGGTTGTATCAGTGCTGTAATCGGTTTCTTCTTTGTATGCAGATAGGCTGAGAATCCAAACACAGACCTGGGCTGGGATTCTGAATTTTTCTGAGTCCATCAGCATTTGTATCCAGCAGTTTTGTACAATTCTTCAAGGAAAAAGTCAACAGCAAGGATGACATTCCAATCAAAATTCCCACAACGATGAGTTGACTGGTCGACAGTCGGCTGAACATGAGCCAGCAGCGTGCCCAGGTGGCCAAGGTGGCCAAGAGCATCCTGGCTTGTATCAGGAAGAGTGTGGCCAGCAGGAGCAGGGAAATGATTGTGCCCCTGTACTCAGCACTGGTGAGGCCCCATTTCAAATACTGGGCTCAGTTTTGGGCCCCTCATGACAAGAAAGACATTGAGGTGCTGGAGCATGTTCAGAGATGGGCAACAAAGGTGATAAAGGGTCTAGAGAACAAGTCTTACAGGAGCTGCTGAGGGAACTGAGGTTGTTCAGCCTGGAGAAGAGGAGGTTGAAGGGAGACCTTCTTCCTCTCTCCAACTATGTGAGAGGAGGTTGTAGCGAGGTGGGGGTTGGTCTCTTCTCCCAAGTAACAAGCAATAGGACAAGACAAAATGGCCTCAAGTTGCACCAGGCGGGGTTTAGATTGGATATTAGGAAAAATTTCTTCACCAAAAGAGTTATCGCTCATTGGAACAGGCTGCCCAGGGCAGTGATGAAATTTCCATCCCTGAAGGTACTTAAAAGATATGCAGACGTGGTGCTGAGGGACATGGTTTAGTGGTGATTTTAGCAGTGTCAGGTTGATGGTTGGACTCAATGATCTTAAAGGTCTCTTCCAGCCTAGATGAGTCCATGCTTCTATGATTCTAAGAGGTATCAGAGCTCTGCTTTTGGGTTCAGGCCTTTTCTGGTAATTCACAAGCTTTTAATACTTATATTTTTCCAACTAGAACCGATTCAGGCTACCCACCCAAGATTCACACATCTTCACACACACACTTTCTCTCAAGATGGAAAATAACCAAATTACTATAATATCATATTGTGGGAGGGCTACTCACACCTCCAGGTTGGCCGTCAAGAACAGGGAGTGCCATGCCCTGGCTCTATCTGCTCCTCACCTCTCACCAATCACCGCAAGACCCAGTAAGTCCCAAAGGCAAAAGCAGTTCTGAGATTTTTGGAGATACAGAAATATTTCAGCTCCTCACAGACACAACTAAGAAAGACGCTAAGCATTTCAGACCTCAGTGAAACTCCTCTCTCTGGGTATCTTCAGCCTGACTTCCCTATAGTTACGTGATGTCTGTCTGTCCTTTTCTTGCATGTGCATCTGTCTGCTAGCTCTCACTGGCTAACTTTGAACCCTCTGCCCAATGTCAATGTCAACTCGACAGAAGTGAAGAAGCCTCAGTGCATCCAAAGGATCTGCAGGGGAGGGGAGACTTAGAAGAGCCAGAGAGAAATGAAGATACTCCAGGGGAAATTGCACTGCCATGGGTGCAAAAATAGCACTGGGCCAAAACCCACAGGAAACCAGTCACATTAGATATGCCATTTATTGGAATAAATGGTTCACTCTGTGCAACCGGACTTTCGCTGTAGAACCTCAAGGGTTATTAGTTCCTCAAGGTGGCCACGGTCCAGCCCCCAGCTTGTGAAAAAAAAAGATCACACAGCTTCAAACTAACCCAGAGATCTAGCACTGCTACCTTTAGCTCTTTTGAGAGAAAGCTCAAATTTGCTTACTAAGAGAACTGGACTTCAAGAATAAAAGCAGCTGCAGCTGTCTTCAGGCAAAACAAAAGCTGCCCTTGAATTTAAATTTCAGTTCTGCTGTAATTTATGCTGCAACAAAGAAAGATGCCAGTTTGGGAAAGTAGGACTCTGTGTGGAGTAATAACAGGCTTCCCCATTGTCAGAGATGTCATTTGAGCGCTTCTCAAATGTGACAGAGCACTGGAGGGTTGTTGCACATTTCCTTTGCTCCTCGACATTTGTAATAGTCAGGGACGGTTTTAATATTTTTAGATACGGCTTTAGAAGAATCTTTATTTCTCAGTCCGGAAAGGTCTGAATATAAACCTCGGGAAGAATCATTCCAACACAGGATCCAAAGCAGGCAAAGTCAATGGGAGTTTTTTTTTTCCATTGACTTTGTGAATGCTGGACTCAGGCCCTCGGCTAGAGGATTGCCTAATGTCCAGGCTCGGCTGCATGGGATTAACTCCCAAGGAATTCAGTGTCGTTACAGGAGGTGAAATAGCCTGACCAAAAACCAGCTCACCAAGGTGAAGCCCAGAGAACAATGACATACGAGTTCAGTGATCTCACATTCACGAGCGCTGTAAGTCAGTAGCTAAGCGCGCCGAACACGTAAGCAGGCTAAAAACACCTACCGAGAGCAAGCCTGGCAAGTACGAATAGATAACACCCGGTTGTGCTTTCCTATTGAAAAGTTTCCCAGTACAGCAATTCATCTAACATCCTTTTGGTCCCTGAAACACTGACAGGGCACTAAGTGCTGAAACAGACTTCTTCCTGTGGAATGAGAAACATTAGCGAGGGCCACCATTGCCTTAGAAAGGTGATTGCCAAACACGTTCTCCATTTTGATTTCCACAACTCTAGCGGCTTTATCAGGAGCCTTGTGAAATTTGGCATCGCCTTATTTTCTGTGGTCCCATGAATGTCAGATCTCGTGTTTGCTCGAAGGAAGGAACATAAAAGAGGTCTTGATGGTTGTGGAGAACAGCCCGAAAATATCACTGCAGTGTTTCTTAGATCATAGAAGCAGACAATAACAACCTGTGGTATTTTATAGATTTTTTTGGTGCCTTTTGTGGAAATATCATAAGCTTTTTGACACTGCAGTCCAGCACTACCACATCTGACTAGCACTGGCTTTCTGAGGTGTTGCATGATCCTGACTTTTCCTCTGACATCTATAATCACTCTTCAACACCTACTTTGGTGCAGGCTCCATCTCCAGCCCAGGACTGTGTTGCAGGTCTCCTGCTTTTCTCACCGTTCATCCTGCTGTTCACACATCTATCCCCCTGTCCTGACCCACCTCCTTCCCTCTAGTCTCAAATTTCCTTCTGTCACTCCTTAAATACAATGTGCCTAAACAAGTTCATAGAATCATAGAATTCCTTGTCTTTCCATTAATTGCCTCTACATTATTCTTCTCTCTATATGATCAACAGCATAATTATTCCTCTCATCATTAAAGCCTACAAAAGGGTGGAATTTTTAGCATTATTCATAGCTGACATGAATGGCCATTTTTCCTTCTTAGCATTTTCCTTTTGCGACAGGGGCAGGTTTCAACATCCCATCACTACTCCTATGACATGTTCCTATCCAGTTTCTTTCATATCTAAACTATTCTGAAATCTAACCATTGCCTGAAGTGTAAGGGCAGTTTCAGTCCCACCTCACAGCCTAGTAGACATCAAAGTCAAACTAAGACAAATCCATAGGAAACCAAGCTCTTGACTTGCTTCATGCTTACTATACTAAATGTTTGCATTTGTCTATTATCTATTCTTTAATAGATTAGTACATTCTAAAATAATTAAAGCAAAGGGGGACTTCCTTTAGCTCTCTTAAATGGCTGTATTTTATGTCCTCCTTTTATATACCCTATCTGTCCTATTGCACTCTCCAGTAACAAGGAGGATCGCAAGATGTAATAAGATTCCTGGAAGTTCACATACTAATATAACACTATTGAGTTACACTGCCACTTAATTTATAGCACCTTTTAATAGAAAAACAATATCTAATTGCAGAAGAATAATCTGACTTCCTTTTTTACTTGGTTTAAAAGACATTATCGTTCTTTTAAAATGGATTGTTTTAACAGGGCTTATTTAAAATTGAGCTGAATGAGGTATAGAGTCTAAAAAACCCCTCTTACTAAAACCACAAAATTATATCCTAAGTCTCTAAATAGAGGCTGTGTCACAGATGACCAGCAAATTCTGTAATCCTTACAATAATGTTTACTACAGCAATTTTTAAGACAGGCAGTTTTATAACATCCACATTATTTTGCAGAAATGATACAATACCATTAAAAAAAAAAAAAAAAAAAGAAGGTGATGCATATTTTCATTTAAAATATGCCATTTTAAATTTCAGGCAAAGTTATGCAAGCATGAGAAAAAAAAACATAAGACATGGTTTCGAAGTCCTCAGGAAACACGTCATCCACTACAGATGGGTTTATCTGAATTTTAGAAAAACCTATTTGGATTAGTTTTTACCTAATACTGCATAAGATGATTACAGCTATTTGTGGCACTTTAATTCCTGCTAGAAACAAAATGATGTTTTGTAGAGATGTATCTACAAAAAAACAAAAAACAAAAAAACAACCCTGACATAAACCTCTTTCATCCATTCTCATTCTCCAGAATGGCCTTTTAAGCTGTAAAATCATGCACTTTTCTTAATGAAATGAAATGAAGTCTAGACAAACATATAGCAGAGGTTTGTAGAAATAAATTGTACTAAACTATGTATTGCATTATAAAAACTGATAATTTTATAAAGAGCAGAACTGCAGAAGAAAGTGTTTGGTAGTTTTGACATGTCTATATGATTATTATTACCCTCTTCTATGGTTTTCCTTTTTTATCTGCCCACAGTGCCTCCAAGATGCTCCATTATGAGACAATCCCAACAAACAGGGCCTTCGGATTTCCGCAGGTTTCATTTCCTCTTCCTTGCAGGTTTTAAAAAAAAATAACCGTTCATATCAAAACAACAACATGTGCTACAATTTGAGAGGACCCTGTGATTTTAATATTGTCTAGCTATGGATAACCATACAAAAAGCAAAAATCCTTATGATCTCACACTAACTGTTCCATAACTCCTCACCATGCACAGAAGGATTGGTACAATCCTTTCGGTGAAAATAATTTGGAATTAACTTAAGAGCTATGTCAATATGTAAATACAAGTTCTTCCCCTTGCACGCTCCTTCTGAAGAGCTTCTCCTCCCTCCTCTTAGGGTTGGATTTTCAAAGCATTGTGTTTGGGCCACTGGAGTGTAAATTGGACTCCAGAGACAGCAGCTCCACATGGCGCTTTGAAAATGTGTCTCTTGGCAATTAACTTGGCTGTAACCAAACACAGAGATTCTAGCAAGAAGTTCAGCAACAAGAACAGCCCAAAGGGAGAAGGAGATGCTTTTGAACCCAAATTAAAGGACAAGCCTTCAATAATCCTTCTGTAAATCACTTACAGAAATTTTACGCCCATATATATAGTCACTTCTTGCATGTGTAGAATATACGTATGAAAAATATTGAATACTCATTTTTCTCATGTTACTCTCCCATTCAAGTAGACAACAATTAATATTTATGAAATGCACTGGAGATAAAAACAATCACGTGCACATTGAGAGCCCCAGTTCAAAGCTGGCTGGTTGAATCAAATCACACGAGCATAAATTTGAGAACAAAAGCAACTAGACAACACTAAATTCAAAAGTGTCTCTAATTATAATACTTTTTCTTTATCTGTGCTTGTTATACTCAATTTAAGACATCCTACATATTTTCAAAGCATTTTGGAACTTAAAAAGAATTGAGCACACATTAAAGGGATGGTTACAACAGCTGAATTTATTTGTAAAGGTATTAAATTCTACTGAAGCCGTAGGACCTACAAAAACTGAATCTGGCACACAAAATTCTGTTAACTTTACTCCTGGTAGGAAAGTGCACTCCTGCATCCAGGTTAATGATTCAGTACAAAAATCACATTTTTCATTAGTGATTACAGCCTAAATATTCAAAAGGTCAATCAATCAATTCTGGATAAAACCAATGTTTGACAGCTGCAAATGAGATCAAGTTTTGGAAAGCAATGAACACTCAGACTCTGAAAATTAACTCTAATTAAGATTAGGCACTCAAAAATGGACACTTTAAATACCATTGGATATTCTGTAAATATAAAAGACAAAGGAAAATTAGCGGCACAGAACTTAAAAAGAGACCAAAAGCTCTGCCTTAGGTATTTCTTTGGGTGGTGGTCTGATTTATAGGTGAATGGAAGAGACTATGATGGGAAGCTAAACCAGATGTCATGGAAGCGGGTTCTTTTGAAGTAGCAATTATGCAAGAACCTCTTTATTGTTTGTGTAATAACATCATCTACCACGCTTAAAAGACGAATGAGTGTTTTGTATTATTCCAGAATCTAGACCGTTCAAGGAGCAAACCCAATGAAATAATGAGAGAATTTCAACACGTCTTGGGATTCCCAAAACGCTTTTATAAAAAGAAGCATTTAAGAACAAGGCAAAGACATCCAAAGGCGTACAAATTAAAATGCTATCTAACTTCCCTGACACCACACTCCTCCCTCTGTTATTGCAGCAATCAAAAGATTTCATTTATTCTTTGGGTTCAACCTTAAAGTAGCTATAATCACATTTTCATTTCTGGCATATGTAATACATCAACAAATATTGCAGTGTAGACCCACACAAAGCACACATGTTGTTAGAACACTTTGAAGGATTACTTCAAAGTACTGTAGAAGTAAATGTTCAGCTAATGTCACTTCTATGACTTGTCTATTTCTTCAGCACATACCTCTATATTCATAGTTATCTTCATAAAAATAACATAGAAATGTTCCACCTTTTTTTAATTCAATAGTTCAAATCTATTTATAACTATTTGGTAAATAACATTCAATTATGAATCTATTTCCTTTTTAAAAGTATACACAGCAATTAAAAATTAGGTAGGATTTATAAAATAAAGCTAATCATTTTAAAGAAGCTGAGGGAAATCACAAGTAAAATAGCATTGACATTAATTACTTCCATTTGCAGGAAACATTAGAAATCGGTAACATACATTTTTCATAAATGCTACAGAAATTAGTGAAACTCTTCCCAGACCTCCATCATCTTCAGTGATAGAACAGTATGAATGTGCTTCTACCTTTATGATATATAATTAAAATTTTTCCCTAACTGCTACCGATTGTAACTCTGCAATGAACATGATTGATACTCTGGTTTCAAGTAACCGTAACTTGAAGGTACGGGTGCTTCCATGAACATCATTTGTGTTAAGAAATGCGCCCTCCAGACTGATTCTGCACAAAATGTACGGATGTTTGTGAAGGAATAAACCACCAACGGACCAATGCAATGCGAGCAAGAGGGCAGAGGGAGGTAGAGCAAAGGTGATGCACGGTGACTATCACCACTTCCCCAAGCACTGCACAGCACAAGGGAAAACAGGGATGCACATGGGTACGTTCATGAGCTTGAAAACTTTATATATAATGACGTATGGGGGTTATTTGATACAGAGCTCCAAAACACCAAATGCTTGATTTTAACAAATGTCATCCTTTACAAGGTGAAATGGGGACCTTCAAACGAATGGAAGAAAGACTGAGCGACACGCCAGCACGTCTGTTTGAACACTGCGGTATCACATGGATGGGAACATTCTGCCAAAGCTTCACTGTATCCTTGAGTGTTTTTCTTGACTAATTTCTGACTTTGTTTGGCTGACACTTTTCCCAAAAATATAATGCAAAAGACACGAAGATTTTAGATGCTACTCTGTGCCAGTTAAATCAGTGAAACTTTGGCCATTTATCTGTGTGGAGATGGCTTCATCTTCAACTTTGCAAAAATATTTATATCCTACTCTGGGGTTCAGTAATTTCCACTAAACAAAGGAAAGCAGCAAGGTTTAGGAGTAACCACTCGATGCCTTATCTTGCATGAGTTTTTTCTTCACTATAAATAAGCAAATACCTTTAAAATATCAGGAAAATGAGTTTCCCTATAGAGAACCTGGAAGGATCATCTCAACTGTTCTATTGTAAACACAAATTAAATAGTCACCGACTACAGTCTGACCTAGCTCTGGCCTTCAAGAGCATACATCTAATATTAAATATTAGTACCTACCTAGAAGTGCCTGAAACAAGCTGCTCTTAAAGATGCCCATCACCTTTCTGATGGCTTTTTTCAGTTGTTGCTCTTCTGGCTTCCTTAATTTTTTACAATATTCTTCCAGCAGCACTAAAGCTCGGTCAGTATCTAAAAAAGAAAAAATAATAATAATAAAAAAAAGTCTTTTATTGGCTCTGAAAAGTATTTAAATGCTCAGATATTAACTCCATATTTCTAAAGGGACCGTTCACACATGTAAGGAACATTTACAGCAAATGTTGTTGCATTCTGTAGGCAGCTGTATGCTATGAGCGACACAGGCAAAACAGAGAGATTAACCCAACACCAAAACAGAAAGATTACTGCATATCAGAAATCTTCCTGCAAAGGGAAAACGATCTTTTGAATGGTATCTACAACAAGTGTTTAACTTCCGTTTATCCAAAACCAGCTGGAAGCTTTGGGTTTTGATCAAATTACAGTTTGCAGAAGGTACAAAATTATAGACAATAACCATTATGGACATCCATGCAGCAAAACTGGCATTGAAACATATTCAGAGAAAAAGTGTTTGCTTGGAATCAGCAGCACTCAGTTCTCTGTTCTCTGAATAGCAAAAATGCATGTGAAAGGCAGGTGTCCAAGAGGGTGGTTGGATTTTTTTCTGTTCCCTCACTACATAAAATTGGTATCTACCTCTTTGGTAAAAATGTAAAAATGAGACTTTGATAGCAGACTTTTATTCATGTGTTGGCTCATATGTAGCAATTCAGCCTTTTAGTAAGAGTCCAAAGGAACAGAGCTCTGTTTCTCCTGCTGCTATTATTTTTGCCAAGTCATTTCCCAAGAGCATGAGTGACATATAAAACTGTATGAAATCCAAACATCACCCTCTTACATATAAGAAAATAGAGGAAAATGGAGACTCAGACTTCACCTTTTCTTCTCCTCATCTTAAGTAGCTCACAAAAATGTCCACACATATATATGACACTGAGATATCTGCACACATTTGTAATTACATTGCCACCAAGTCTGCAATAAGATTACCAAACAGTAACAAAAATACAAATTACTAATTACAGTGAAACAAGTGCCTCAATCTAAATCTCTTACAGTAGAGTTCAAGGCGAGCTTCATTACCAGGAGAGGTTCAGACTCCTTAGTCAGACTAAACTCTGTAAAGTACTGTAAAAAGTCTTGGAAGGGCAAAACAGCCTGCTTTTGTTATTCTTTTTTCTAAATAACTGAAAGAAAATTTGATCTTCACTATATAAAAATTGATCGTCTTTGTTCATCCAAGGATCTTGATCATGATCTCTGTAGTGTGGGCCTTGTGGTCTGTAACTTAGTAGTAACACAGTAGGGGCAGAGACACAACTTGTGTTCTGTAAGTTGACAACATTCTCAAATTAAAGAGGGGAAATATTTAATCAATGATTAAGGTTTAAGAAGATGCAATTTGTCTTCTTTCTCTTCACAGAAATTCTGGCTTGTCACAAGCATTTTATCAGAGAAATTAAGAACATAATGAATAAAAAAGGATGGTATTTTAATGTGTGTATATATACGTGCACACACATATAAAAACACATCATAGAATCACAGAATGGTTTACGTTGCAAGGGACCTTAAAGATCATCTAGTTCTGACCCTCCTGCCATGAGCAAGGACACCTCCCACTAGACCAGGCTGCTCAAAGCCCCATCCAACCTGACCTTGAACACCTCCAGGGATGGAGCAGCCACAGCTTCCCTGGGCAACCTGTTCCAGTGTCTCACCACGCTCACAGTCAAGAATTTCTTCCTAATATCTCATCTAAATCTACCCTGTGCTTTCACCTGTATACTAAGAGTTCTGACTCTACAAAATATTTAGTTAATGGCTTAAAGCATGGGTTGGAATCAGGCATTCATCTTCCCCCCAATATAGACAGGCACATGCAATGAACATATGATTGTTTATAATCATATAAAGCGGACAGTGGTGGAAAACTACTGCAAAGTATCCAGTCCTGAGAACACTTTTCAGAAGTGGACTACCAGAGTAATCAGGAAAATGGGATTTGAACACCTGGCTCCTTTTGGGCTCCACACAAGAGATGCCCTACCACTCCTTCTTTCTTAGTCACTTGGTGAAGCACTCTGATGTCCCCTCCTTCATTAATCATTCCTTCACTAAAGTGTTCTTATTTTAAAAAACAGCTACAAAAAAGTAGCATCCTTTGGGGGTAGGAACAGAGTTTTATTTTCACTTAAATTATTATTTTTTGATTCATCAAGATGAAAAAAGCCTACTCCTGGTTGACCTCAAACCAAGTCCCAAACTCTACAAACTGAACAACCAGCAACAAAGCAGAGATCTAGTGTTAACTCTAAATCCTGGCTAAATCCCAGATCAAGTAATTATCTTCCTGACTAATTTTCCTCTCTAGCTTTAATAGGATACATTAATTTTCACTCTCTCCCGAAGCTCCTGCATGGAGTTGCAGCTTTTTCCCCGCGCAATCACACTTGGTAGCAGTGTACCTAGATTTCCAAATAATCTGTGATGGGTTGCTGTGCTGGGAGATCCAGTCACCCCCAGGCTGCCCTGCTTTTGCTGAAAGCCACCACTGATGTGCTGGTATCAACTGGAAACACATCTTGACCAAGAGCACTCTAGCACGTTGGGGAGGGCGTGCGTAACCACTGCTACCGGAGCACTCCTGAAAAGCTGAGGGGCTTATGGAGACTATTCCAACCTCCAGTCCTTTTGGCACTAGGTCAGGCTTTCAAAAAAGCAATTTTCAGCCTTTTTGACAAACTTTACTGGTTGTAAATTACTTGGGACCAGATCTTCATATGGATTTGTAGAGTACTTGTCACAATGGCGCATTATCCTGTACAGCACCTCCACACAACATTCACGCCTCCGCACAATAATCAAACAGAAATATGAAATAATATAATAGTATGGCATGCCTGAAGAATGCTAAATACTCTCTCCAAGATAATAACCATCTTCAGCTCCCAGTAATACCCAAAGCAGATGAGAACATCCAGTATTTTGCCTGTTTGGGCTGTCTGACAGCTACAAAATTTAAATAACATTCGGCTGCAAGAACTGCCTGCCTGGACTGCAGCACAATAGTCAAATAAGAACCATATTCCCTGTCACACAAATTAAACCAAAGTTTCTGAAGCTGAATTCCCACATATTCTTCTCTGTCAAGAAGACAGCAGACTGGTAGCTTTCATGAAGGACTGGATCACTGTATGTATGGGATTACAATATCCAATGGAGAGCACGGTTAATTTTTAGTAGCCAAAATAAGTCAGGGCGTATCACAAATACAACCCAAAAAACTCTTTGTTCCCTAGTACCACTATCCTTCAGTGCTGATACCAAAACCAAATTCGAGCAAGACCACAAAGCCACTGAACACACGATTTAATATCTCAAGTTTTGAGCCTCCATGTTGATCCCGAGTAGGTCCTTTGTCTGCTAAAAAAAGACCACTGAAAAGTAAGTATCAGCTGAACCTCACAGAGTCTGCTGGGCATAGTTCTAGCTTTTCTCACTGTTTCTTTGCATATTATGAAACTATTTTTTAAATTAATACATAACATTAAATTAAACCAAGCATAATATCGCATGGAGTTTAATTATACAAGCTTCGACTAATATGACTGATCCTATTGGCTTTGAAAGGTGACTTTGACAGAAGATACGGTCCTACAAAAACTCACATATATTCTAGACATGTGCATTACTGTTTCATTTAAATACATCACACACAAACATCTTAATACAATAATAAGAACAATTACTTAAGGATAAAACAGAGTTTATCATCCTACAGTATGTTATTCAAGAGATTATCAATTAACCCTATTGATATCTAACAATTCTGTAGACTTTATCACTTTATCACTCCATAAATTTTTAACCTGCTCACAAATGTTTGTGGTTTATACTACTGATCAGGAAATCAGCAATTGCTACAATACAACAAATCAGAGATATGTGATACAGAAAGAAAACAGTAACTTTGCTTATTGGATTTCTTTGGAAAACTGTTTCCTCCCTGAAATAATCTAAAGTTCCATTGGACAAGATATCATTGATTTTTTCTTCTAGAGTGAGTCTCTGCTTAATATAACATACTGATTTACATAACAATCAAAAAAAGGCAAATCCTTTCCTTGGAGTTATTATTCTGGATAGGATCATCAGAGAATAATCCAAACTTTCTAGTTCCCACACTTTATAGACACACTTCTATGTAATGTAGCTTTTTAAAGCTCTGTAAATAGTTACACTATAGAGCCAGAACATCTGTGGGGTCAATACTTCTACATCTGATGAGTTAAAAAATAAAATTATATAGAAAATGCATTGTTAATACAACCCAAGTTATATTTGAATGAAACTTAGCTTCAGTTTAGCTCAGAGAAAAGGTTTTCCAGGGATACTGTCAAGAAGAAATGAAGCCATACATGCAAGCAGGCACAAAGTAATGCGTATTGTATATCAGGAGACATGAACTTCTCAGTAACAGACAACTGTTTCTTAAAACATTGCTCTTAAAATGTAAGCTGTATATGAAAGACTAACTGCCATAATTACACATATTTAAAAGCAAGAAAGGAAACTCTGCAATTAATTTAGATGTCAAAATCAATTCTACCTCTAGTTGTTTCTCAGGTTCTGCATCCAAGCTCTGGACGCCACTTGCAATAATAATCAGTACCTGAAAGCAGAAGGATTCCCTTCCTCTTCTGGTTTATTTCTGGGTCTTTGCTGCGCTTTTGCATTTTGCAAGAACTCTGTAGAATCACTGAAACTCCATATAGGCAAGGAGACACAGAAAAAAATGAACCTCAGTTTTTTCAGCAAAAGTATAACAGGCGGGCACTCTGCTTTTGATTATGTGAATGTGTTTAGGTTGCTGGAAATCTTATGGAGTTATGTACACAAAAACTGAGTTACGTGCTTACGTGGTGCAGGTGCACCGTGCTTGTGAGGACATCCATACAACTGCCAAGAGAGTGAAAAAAGGCACGTAAACGCTGCGAAATCAGAATGTCATTATTTTAAGGCCACTTTACACTGGTCTAAACAACTACGCAGCTGCAGCACCACACAGAAACAAGCTCCACAGTGTACTCTGAAATACCTGTATGTTAGTTTGACCCTCTAGACCCAATGCTCAACTATTTACTTAAGCAAAATATAAACACCCCTGGGAGTTGCGCTTGCTTGAAGGCAGCAGGATTGGACTTCACTTGCACGTATTTGGAGTTCATCTGACTGTAGGTACTGCAGCATTTAAAGTATAGTACTGGTAGAGTTGAAGCAGTGCAGCTCTGGTGGTACGGGGACAGCTGTGTTGATTAAAAAGTCTTTGATATGTATTGTGCCTTCATATGGGACAGAGGATGACACAGCCGTGTCCGCACATGGCAGCTCACACGACATGATGTCTATGGGAACAGCTATAGGATACAGGAAACAGTTTTCCTAAATATCTCCCAGATGTTATTCAAACTATTTATCCTTTAGATGAACTAAATATATTAGATCTGAAGCTAATTTAGGAATTTCAATTGAATTCCTATATGAATATATATATAAATGTATATATATTCATTGAATATGAATTTCAATAATTAAATTGGAAAAGATTTGACTGACAGGATTAATTGAAATTAGAGGAGAAAGATAAAACTGATTCAAAACCAGTCTCCAAGAAGCTCCATTTTCAAAACTCCTCAAACCAGCCTATGTTGAATGATGATGACTCAAAACCAAGAAACAGATGATGGAAGCACCACATAATTCAGGCAGATGCTGTTACGTACCTATTTTCACGCCCTCAGAGCTCCTTCTGGCCACAATAAAGCCATATAGGCTGAACTCTGTACAGACCTGTACACAACACCGGCCAGGACCAAACACTGGTTTTGCAGAAAAATTGCTATTGCAAGTCTGCTGAGGGCTGCTGTTGCCTTCCACGGGGGTATGATCCTGTCATCCAGCTCCTACTATGAAGCCAGGCAGCTCAGAAGACGAAGAGGAAAAGAAAAGCAAGTATGACTCCAAATTCATCTGGAGCTGGAAACTTCTGCCTGGCACATGTAAGAAATGACTACCAGCTGGTTAACTGTGCCCCGGACCAGCACAAGGCAGTATCAGGCAGCCACCGCCTCTCTGGGAACGTCAAGCCCACAACAGCCTGTTGGTAAGTTTAGGATCATACTGGCATTTCTTTCCCTCCATTGGCATCAGAGTTTGTGAATGAAAGACTTTCAGGGTACAACAGTATGGAAAAACGTTGGCTTAGAAGAAATGAAAAATATTAATGTTTCATCACCCTGAAAGGAGGTTATAGCGAGGTGGGGTCAATCTCTTCTCCCAAGTAACAAGCGATAGGAGAAGAGGAAATGGCCTCAAGTTGTGCCAGGGGAGGTTTAGGTTGGATAGTAGGAAAAACTTCTCTACCGAAAGGGTTATCAAGCATTGGAACAGGCTGCCCAGGGAGGTGGGGGAATCACCATCCCTGGAGGTATTTAAAAGCCGGGCAGACGTGGTGCTGAGGGACATGGGTTAGGGGTGGTTTTGGCATAGGTTTATGGTTGGACTCGATGATCTTGAAGGTCTCTTCCAACCCAAGTGATTCTATGATTCTATGATCAGTGACAGATGTTTAACATCAGTTGAGACCTAACCCTAACTGAGTTGATAAGATTAAGGATTTTTTAATTTCAAACTACTTTTTTTTTTTTTTCCTAATTGCATCTTCTCCTTTCCTAAGAGGGATTTTGATTATTTTCTGACTTGTAAAGTCTATGACATAGGTGTCGTTTTAAAGAAAACACACCAACACGTTTCATGAGACTCTTTTCAGCTTCTGGAGAACCAGAACTGGGAAAATGTAGGGCACTGACGCTGGAAAAGGCATGAAGAATGGGGGAGGAAAAACACACCAGCCAAAATAGAAGTGACAAATGCAATCAGAGAACTGGGAAGGAGAGCAAGGAAGTTTTCTCAGTGAACTTTGATAACTTTAGAAGAAGAGGATCTCAAAAAGTACTTTTACTTTTGGAGACTTCACACTTTCATTTAGATGACCGCTGACAAAAGAGCCAGAGGTCTGAGCAAACACTGTTCCCTGCCTCAATTATTTCAGGATCTCTTGATTTGATCCTCTGCTTAAAAAATAAAAATGAGTTGTTACAAATCAAGGGGAGGGGATGCAGTAGTTTAGAAATTTCCAGGCAATCTGCCTTGGGACTGATCCAAGCCAAAGCCATCAGTAACTCAGTTACCGTTATCTCACAGATAACAGCAAACACAAAGGAATAAATCCTGTTAATACGCAATGCTCTGTAAACACAGAGGAGGTGTAAGCCGGTTAAATTTTAGAAAGAAACACAAGAAACAGTGTTAGTGTCTCAACCAACACTAAGATGGTTGAGAAAAACACAAGCTGTAGGCTCCAACGCTTCAAAAGGCTTGAGAACTATTGGACAAATGACAATCATAAAATGTTTACATACAAACACCAATACGAGACGCAAATTCATTTAGCAGATTGTGCAGAGGGAGACCAGACAGGGAATATGTGGCCTTGTACAAACCAGAAAGTCATCAGCGTCTCCAGCCCCTCATATCCGCAATGGGACTCCAATGAACTATCAAGGAAAGGCAACATATGGGTTATGCAACCTGGAGGAAACATACGGCATTACGTATGTGACAAATACTATCAGCCAGTGTGACGAGCACTCGCAACAAACAAGCAAAAGGGTTAAAAATAACAACTCCTGAGGGTATGCATGACATGTTAACCCATCTTCTGTCCTGCTAGGGAAAACAAGGGGACAGAAGAAGGGGGCTTTCATCATTTAATGGATTACCAGGCAGTCTTATTTCTGGGGTTTCAGCTTTTAGGAGCCAGATGGGCAAACAGAGGAGACTGACCCTGGGTCTGTGAAGATTAATCTTGGGCCAGTGGATAGACTCTTTCAAGGAATGATATTTAAAGCTGAGGTTGCATTCTCAGTTGCCCTCGCTCTCCGTTAACTGCAAAAAGAAGTGCAACATCCCTAAATTAACTGTGGCCTTGGTGAATTCTCTGCACAGACTGCCTGCCTGCAAAACACAAATTTAGGAACAGTTTAGTTGTGAAGGGATGTTATTCTAGATCTTGAAGCTTTTCGCAGACAAGAAATGGGCCAGATATTGTGAGAAGATCCGCTGTGCAAGTACAACAGCAAATTTCATGGAACAAGGCAATGTTATATGCTCAGGTATACAAAGGGGAAACCAGGCATCCAAATGCCAAGGGAAACTGGACCAGAGTTAAGGAGGATGGGCAGCTCTGCACTGAAAGGTGTTAACATGCAGGCGCACCAGGAGCCAGTGCAAAAGGCAGCAATCAAAGAGCAGAAGTTGCACAGCAGATTCTTGTTAGAGAATATTGATTTGTGCAGATGATGCCAGGACGAGGGCTACACGCTCTGCAAGTCAGATTGCTTTGAAGGGCACGAGTTATGTTATTATCTGTCAGCTGAATTCTCTGAGAAAAAGAAATTACAGACAGATTGAGCCTGGAAGAGCCCTGTTAGGTTTCCAGTTTGCCTCTCTGCTGTGCAGAAGGACCCAGACTTGCATCCATTCCACAGATGTCTAACTCCACTGGGAACCTCCTACAAAATCCACAAGATCCCTCACCGTCTGAATCAGTGCTTGAAGGTCCTGGTGTTCTTTCCCCATGATATAATTTCCATCTTTTTTGTTATAAATCAGGACAACTACTTCTTGTCCTCCAGATGCTGATGTGGAAAGCAAACCACCATTATTCCCTTTATAGCCTCGTCTACATTGTGGGACTTGTCATGTCCCTCCCCTGCTCAGTCTCCCTTTTCCCAAGCTAAACAGTTCCAGCCCCTGCAACTTTTGTCTATTCTCTTTTCTGGAATTAAACTTATCTTAAAGCACAAACTCTAAACAGTAGTTTAAAACATCTCTCCAGACCCAATAATGCCACAGAACACAGACTGGTGGGTGAAGATGGACAGAAGTGGCATCAGCTTTATGGAACACGACACACACATACAATCAACCAGGGAAGAGATGATAATAAAAGAGTGCTCGAGTTCTTTTTTTAGCTTGTTTGTTCAGAATCAGACTTTTTGTCTAATTTACTATAAGGAAAAATGGCTCCTTAAGAAAAATTTCAGTTACCAATGATGATTAGCTGCAACGTAAGGTGGTTGTCTAAGTACCTTCATGCTTGATTTTACAACACGTAACCATACATCTATTCTGTTAAGCTGCTGCCTTTACATATTTTTTAGTTTTAAATATATTCCTTTGAACTTGATGCACTGTACAAGTGCTAGGAACAGGCTAACTATATAAAGATCAGTTAGTGACTGGCTCAGCATAAAATCACAAACTTCTCTCTAGCATTTCTGCATATTGGAAAGCATCTTGATAACCAAGCTGTCTTCCTGCTTCAGTGCCCCAGACAGGAATATCTGACCCCTGTAACCCCACGGATAGCCCTCCTCTACTCGCCCCTTCCTGTTAAACTACAATTAAATCTTGAAAAAATACTTCATATTTAGTGTATAATCTGTTCATTTTATGTTCCACGCTTTACCACAATAAGGAAGGGTCCACTTATTTCTTCATTTTCAGTGGCTCGCTTCAGTGGATTCTTCCTACCACACCACTTCTCTTGAGGGACCACAGAAAGGCTTGAGCAACTGCTGATACCACCTGCCAATCCCACCAGGACCATTCTTTTTTTCGGTGAGCTCTTTTTTTCCCCGCCACATTGAAGGTAGCGTGGGGCCTGCTCATTATCGATGCTTTCTCAAATTTCTTGCTGTGGCTACACAGACTGGTCGTGTCTCAGCCACCAGAGCGAGCAGATTCTGGGGCCCTGAGACTCCTTCTAAAACTACAGAAACCCTGGAAATATGAGTAGCTTCACCTGAACTTCTTGTCTATGCCTTTCAAGTGTCACAATGTTAAAATCTGGGTGTTAAAACGTTCAAATCAAATCAGCAATGCAATATGAAGCCAGAATGAAAAACGAAGCCACAAACCGCCAAAATGATGTAGCACCAAATGAAACCCCCTTGTTTATGCAGCAACATAAATGTAAATTGACATCTTAACAGTACAAAATTATTAGAGACCCCTGCTTTGAAGAGCTTACAATCTAATTGTATGTAATACACTAAACAAGTGGAACTTCATGTAGAGTTACAAGAGTAAAAGCTAGAAGATACACACTTAATTACAGCTGCTGTGTATTTGTCAGGGTTTTTTTGTATTTTCGCTTTAAGAGAACATTCAACATCAAAATTATCCTAAATGTGAAAACTGGAACGAGGCAGAAAGCTAACAAAAAGATGGCTGTTCTGGAGTAAATAACTTCCAAACTCATACAAAAGAACTATTATTTCACATGAAAGAAAAAAGTGTGGAATTAAGAAAATTCAGACCTAATTCAGTAATACCAACGTCTTTCTAGAGATGAAAACAAATAAATAAATAAAATGGAATGAGATTAAATTGTCTTTATTTATTACCAAAACATGCAGTGTGGTCTTACATTTTCTCACACTTGCTTTGGAACTTTGCATTTAAGAACCTTTCTATTAGACTAGTCTCTGATTTAATGAACAAAACACATACCTCCAGGTGATAACAGAAAATGCATTGTATGTTTTGGACACTAAACAATTGAATCTGTAGACCGGTAAAGTTTGGCTTGGGGGTTTTTGCGGTGTTTTGGGGTGTTTGGTTGTTTGGGGTTACAGTACTACTGTAATGCACAACACCTAGGACTGAATTGGAAGGTGACTTGAATTATTACACTATAGCATAATGTGATATATGCCCAAGAGCCAGGGGACAGAACAGCACTGTAGAACACTAAATCACAGAACGGTTTAGGTTGGAAGGGACCTTAAAGATCATCTAGTTCTGACCCCCCTGCCATGGGCAAGAACACCTCCCACTAGACCACATTGCTCAAAGCCCCATCCAGCCTGGCCTTGAGCACTTCCAGGGATGGGGCAGCCACAACTTCCCCGGGCAACCTGTGCCAGCGTCTCCCCACCCTCATGGTGAAAAATTTCTTCCTGAGATCTAATCTAAATCTCCCCTCTTCCAGTTTGAAACCATCGCCCCTCATCCTATCACTACAAGCCCTTGTAGAAAGTTCCCCTACACATTTCTTGTAGGCCTCCTTTAAGTACTGAAAGGCCACAATAAGGTCTCCCTGGAGCCTTCTCTTCTCCAGGCTGAACAACCTCAACTCTCTCAGCCTGTCCTCACAGCAGAGCTGCTCCAGCCCTCTGATCATCTTCGTGGCCTCCTCTGGCCCCACTCCAACAGGTCCACGTCCACATAGGTTTCTGTTTGTGAACACGTAAATTGTTCAGACTCCCTCTTTCCAGGAAACTCTACATGATTTAGTTCCCTGACAAGTGTGTTTTAAAGGAAGCATTGATCTCTTCACCCCAAAAGTGAAGACAGACTTAAGGACATTTGCACTAACCTGTCCTGGTGGAGAGAGTTCAATGCCACCAAAAGCTCCTCTAGACCACAGCCATTAAAAAGCAAGCAGTTTCGTCACATATTTTGTACGTTGGTTATTACTGCCATCACCCACCAGGTGAAGGCAGCTTTGCTGCCCATTGCTGGGATGAATATGTCAATAGAAAACACAACCTTTACTTTTATGATGTTTGGCACTGTTTTAAGCTACAGTTAATATGAGAGGAAATCATAGTGAAACAGACCTTAAATACTTGTAAAAAGCAAGAACCTGGTATGACCTGACCAAAATAAACAAATCTGAGTAAGGCAGATTTTTCTCATTTAGCTGAAGCAAGGACAGCAAAATGATCTTTTATCACATTTGGCCACTAGTTACAAATTCAGCTTTTTCTCCATGGCCACTCTCTGACATCTAACTTGGCCATCTGGAACAAATTCAAAAGAAAAGAAGAGAGGATGAAAAGGAAAAAAATATGCTTATAATGCAAGACACCATTACTTCTACTGAGTGCAATAGGCATTTAACATGAACGGAGGAGAGGATGCACAGCTGCCTCTCGCGGCTGTATCAACATTATGGTTGTCTGCAGTTCTAGTGACTAACAATAATTTGTAACACTTTTTTTGCCACAAAAATAATGAATAGTGTTAATTTATAGCACTCATAGAACACACAGTGTCAGCTCTCATAAATATCTCGGATAAGGAGATGTTTTTTCCACTGAAAGAGTCTGAGACATCATCTAACTGAGGCAAGTGAGTGTGGTTACCTTGTGTTTCCTCTATGGTCTATGGGGAGAGAGAAGATGACAACTGTCAAGAAGACAATTCAGATCTTGGGTGGGTTAAAACACCCTTTGAAGGTGGATCTTTCCCTGCTGCCCAAAGCAGCCCTCCAGGAAAACAAGCCGGGCACCCTGCGTAGGTGAGGCAACAACGGGATGGATCTGCGTTAAACACCTGGCAAATACCAGAACAATGGCAGAGCTGGAACAAGAATATAAATTTCCCTATTCCCAGTCCAGAGCTCACTTAGCTTTGCAGCCTGCATTTATGTAACAAAGACTTGTTCTGTCTAATGCCTGCTCCTATAGTCCTTTTGTGTGCAAAATATCTCGCTGTTTCTTGCAGAGGAAACAGCGTCTGGCTGGAAAAAGATTACTGCCATAAAAGCAGCTACATCTTCAAATCAAAGCTTCAGGGTGAAAGTCGGTAAGGTTTAGATGGCAATTTTCTGCCACTTGTTTAACTCCTGGAAAACTAAATTGTTCTTTCCACAGTCTGTAAACATAACCTACAACTTTGCACTGCTCCCATTCAATCCACTGTAAAAACATAGAGAGGTAGTTGAAGAGAACTCAGAGTGAAAAATGTGGCCTTTTAGCCAGGTAGTTGTTTGAGAACACTTATTCAGCGACTGAAAGGACAAAAAGCCTGTAACAGCAATAATCTATTAGAAGTAAAAGGGGAAAAAAAAAAAATCTCCAATATGTGCTGGATTTCCTGCTGTAAGGCACCTACAACTACATTGACTACGATTTTTGAGCATAAAAAGCCATGACCCTAAATTTAAATTTTGTTATCTAAAAAGAAGTTGTCAGTTTTAGAGAGATTTATGGCATGAAGAACTCCAACGCATTAATGGGAGCTACCTTTGTCTGGTCCTTCATGAACTCTGCTTGAAAAGTTCCCGCCGAGTAGTTTTTAGACCCCTTCCTTTCAGCAGACAAGCCACATAAAGTCAGTGTTACCCCTGCAAAATCCATCATTCCATAAAGCAGATTCTTCTAAATGGGCACAGAAGCAGTCCACATGGGATCAGAGTGAGAGTTTTTAATTCTTGACATTGGTGTGCTTAATAAAACATATCCTTGAAAGCATTTCTTTGTATAAGAGGTAAGATGAAAAAACATTGCTCCATGACAAACAGAATCAGCTTTTATAACCTGGCAGCAAGGTGGAGTGAGTGGAGATGGTATTAATAGCAGCCCACAGGTTTCATCTGGCTAAAAATAGAATTCCTCTCACTCTCAGAGGTGTAAAGCGGGATGAGGGCAGTATAAATCCCAACAGCCAAGTATCTCTCCCTGCCTAGACATAGCTAGATGTGTAAAGACGACAACAGGATTAGTCTAGAGGCCCACATGCAGCCAGGCATCTAGACGGGGTGGGGGGCCCTGCCATCTCCGTATGAATCACAAGCAGGGTTCCAAAACTGGAATCTGGTCTCCATCAAGGAGGAGTATGGATCTAATTAGTTCTTTCCGTCACTGTGAAAGACATGAATGAATTACAGTAACATTTTCTGCTCCTAACTATTCTATGGATGAATCCAAAATATATGCAATTACAGATCTAAATATAGTCCCTTACAGTTAACAGAAATCAACGCGGCTAAGTAACTCAGGGAGTACGGGAGAGAAGATATCTAAAAAACACACAGAAACCTGACTTCACTTCTGCTTTGTGGCTTACTTTGAAGCAAAGCTTTCCTCAAGAACTTCCAGAAATTTATTATGAATAGTTGTACTCAAACATACCCTCATTTGTTTGTGAAAGTAAAGTAAAAATTAAGTGAAAAGAATTCATTTATTTCCTTCTTAAATTCGCCCCATAGCATCTCTAAATGGCACTGTCCAACAAATAATTCTGCAACTCAAATCAAACGTCTGGTTTGTTTTAAAGTTACAAGTGTACATAAGTGCAAGATGAGCAACCAAAAGCCAAAGAGAATAGCCATTTGTTGTCACACAGCAATAGTGAAATAGCCCATACAATGTCTGGTCCCTTATCTAAAGGGAGCACACCCAACACCTGCAGGGTATTCCGTTTTCCCTTTCCAGCCTGACCTTTTTTTGGGTTTTGGTTTGGTGGTTTTTTTTCTCCTCCTGAGACTGACAGCAAGCATGCCAACTCTGTGAATATTCTTGAGAATATGGAGCCTTATTTCCTCCCAGAACAAAGTGAGAAAACAAAATCCTTTCACTCTAGCACATCAGGCAAAGGCAATCACATACCGACACAAACATGATCAGAACCAGGAGAAAGCCTTTTTTTTTTCCCCCACATCCATAAGAAATCAATGCTTCCTCTAAGTTATGTGGGTTTTATTATTAAGTAAACTATTTTTTTTTCCTGACTAAACGGGCCCAGACTTTTAAAAGCAACGTGGCAGACATCATATCAAGCAGTAAGGTAAAGTGCACATTAGGTCCCAAGCTATGTGGAATTTGAAGACCTGTACTGGGTCTGAGAGCTCTTTCAAAGGCAAATTCTCAAAATACATTCACTGCTCTTTAGAAGGACCCAGAACTGGTCAATGCCAAAGAAAGCAGTGTTTGGTAACGACTTCCAGTGATAAATATCAGGATATTTTAAAACTTGGTTTTACAGGTTTCTCTGTCACGATACTGATTTCAGGAGAATCTTTTGATCGAGTCCAAAATAGCAACACATAAAGAAGCGCTGAAAGGGAGAAGGATAATCCTGTCCTTAATTCTGCTATTGAAATACATACTTTTGCACAGCCTAGAAGAGAGCATCCCCCTGAGATTTCTACAGATGGCATGGGTTGGAAAGACAGCAAATGTGAACTCCCAAATACATAAAACCAGAAAGAGAAAATAAATCATCAACAGAAATGTGAAACTAGTGAGACACAAAGTTTCTCAAAAGCATAAAGCAAATAAATGGGGAAAAAAAAACCCAGGGAAAAAGCCCCTCAATCTCCCTAATATTCATAGGAGTATTAAGGATTACTTGTAACACTAGCAAGTTGGGGTTTTTTTAAATGGTAGCATGTTTCAAGTTGCCGCCATGCTTTTAATTACATTTAGGAAGTTAAAGTCTATTGCATGAGCTAGACAAATTAAGTCATTCAAAATAATAATAAAGTTGCTGATTCGGAAACATTTTTAATCCTGCAATTTACATGCTTAAATACATTGTTAACAATATCCTTTTAATACTCAAATACATTCACACTGGCAACTCAGCACTCTGATTGATGTGACATTGTAAAGTGTTACAAGTAGGATATTTGGGTTTCTTTCAGTCTATATTTTAAAACTGCCAAAATACATATCCTCATAAAACAGAAGAAATTAAAGGCTTGATGTACATTAAAGACTGACCCAGACCATCTTGAAACAAACAGGAAATCCACAGATTTTTAAGGCCAGAAGGGACCGCTTAGGATTGCCAGTCTAACTTCCTGCACAAAGGAGCCCGTAAAACTTCACCCAAAAAATCCTGCAGCAAGAATTTTTAAACTGAACTACAGCTAAACATCTGGCACAGAAACATCCTTAGTGTCAACCACCCGATGCAGGATTAGGACTTCAAATATGAAAAGGCAGTCTTAATTTTCCTTCTGCAAACAGGTAGGGTACGCCAGCCTCACCAGTACCTCACCAGTACCAGTACCAGTAAGGGTGACACATTTACAGCACAGCAGGATGAATTATTAAGGGACGCTACTCCTCCATACACGTTCCCATCTTTACTACACGTAATCATAAGTAATTACATGAATGACACTACAATTCATTAAAATATTTCAGTTTTGAAAATTCGCTTCTATGCTGTCATCTGTTAAAATACAATCACCAAACCCCATTTATTGTTTTCTGTACAAAAATAATTCTCGCAATCTGTGTGGTTTGATCATTATTTACACAGTAAATGTTAACTCATAACTAATACTGAAGGGTTATTCCTACAAGGAAAATCATTTATAGTCACATCGACTATATCCCCATTTCTGTTGTGTAACATTCACTTTTTGCTTCTTCCCCCACGTTTTGGTATCATCAGATCCAGGGATATATCAGATCCAGGGACTTTTGGACAGATGAGCCAAATAGAAAAGGTTCCCGTGCCATTTATTCTATTAGCATATTCTGAAATTTTAAATCAGTGTCATATTTGCAAGGAACCAGAAATAACCTAAGGTCTACAAGTGTTTTCAGAGTAAGAATTTGCCCTCATACGTTCCCCAGTTCTTGTTTGAACACTGGAAACCACATTTGCCAAAGCTGCTTCTCATACTTGCTGTAATTGCAAACTTTAGGAAACAAGGGGCAAAATGTAAGACTGGTCATCTTTTCTTAAATGCTACCACACTACAGTCATAAGCACAGAATTTTTATATTGTATTAAAGCATGAAAATCAAAGTGAGTTAAAATCACGTTTTAAAAAAAAAACACGTTCAAATCACCTTCAAAACACAACTCGCATAACTTTTATTTAAAATTAGCCTTCAAAGTTTGTTATTTATTTATGCGGCTACTGATGCCTGATGTTTATTCACCAAACATGTAAAGAATAGATAACTGACTAAACCTATGATTTTAAAATTCATTAGTGTTTGTAAGAGAGGCTTCTCACAAAATTAAATGCCAAGCTTTTCTCCTGGTGTCTGCTCAAGGTCTCCGATGGCTGACCTTTACAAAATAACTATTTGAGGCTAAATTCGACACGACAAGTCTTAAAACACGGCACAAAAATACTTTCAAAAATTATTATTGTAAGCGCAAAGATTTTTCTCCCATTTCCAGCACAAAAGAAAAACAATTTCAATCCCCCATTAAAACACTTTTAATATGAAATTCTAAGTACTAGAAATCAACAATGTAACAAAATGAGGACGCAATATGAGATATGAAGCTTCATAGCCCACCTTTCTTCTTGACTGGCATTCTTCTTCCTACTTCTGAATCTGGTTGCAAGCACTTTTTTTACAGGTATTAACGATGCACTACTGGAACACTTTGCGAGGTCAGGAACTGGCTATCTATGGCAAAACACTTTTACAGTTCAGCTAGGAAATGCAGCTGCAATCTTCATTTCTATCAATACTTGCTCTTTTCTTGTATTGGACTTCCGATGCTTCCCAGAAATAAGAAGGGGAAAAAAAAAAAAAAGGGAAAAAAGAAGCTTTTTGATTTTTTAGATGTTTTCAATTTTTTTAAAATATATTTGAATCTATAAAAATACAAGAGAAAATGCTCCTTGGCAATATAAAACCTTATTATAACTCCTCTTCTGGCAGCAAAATTTGAAAATTAAAAGACTTTATGTCATACAATTAAGGCACAGTCCATCTCTAGGCAGCTGTCTTAATACTCCACCTGTACATGCTCAAAAATATATTATTGGCAAGACAAAAACTCCCAAATAATCCAAGTAAGGAGGAAGACAAAAACAATCCAAAGTGACTCTTTCAACTTCTTTCACTTCTTGAACGAATTTTGCTAGCTATGTATTGGGTGACTACACGGCAGACTGAAAAGGTCCCTTTTTCCTCACCAGACAACAGCCTTCAAATCTCACCCTCTTACCCAACAGAAGTCACTGGCCAGTCACTTTCATTTCTATTATCTGCAAGCCACCCAGCCTTACGGTCTTTAATGTCCCTGTGATCCTCCCATGTATTAAAAGAGAGGATTGAAAACGAGGAAAGCAATCCCTTGACCTGGAATTATTAAAGTGACAGTGCTGCTCACTGGGCACTTTGGCAAAGCAGATCGCTTTATACTGGAGCCATTTACTTCATGCCATTTCTTCCCTTGCACAACAGCCACCTCGTGAAAGAGGACTGAAGGAGAGTTAGCAGAAGAGCTTCAAAAAAGGTTCATTTTCAGAGACAACGAAGTATTAATGCGATAAAAAGCCATGAGATCAGTCCAGAGTTTCCCACTCGGAAGCGCAGCTGGTTGGCTTCAGTGCGAGCCTCTCCCTCTCTGCCTTTTTCTGGAAAAAAAACCCAAAACAAAAACAAAGAGAGAAACAGAAAGGGGATAGATTTTCCTCGGCTAGCTCGCTAGGAGAAACTACGAAAAAGGCGGACAAGCTCCAAACGCGTCCCTTCCCGCACGAGGAGCTGCGAGGCACATGACCGGGCTTTGCCTGGCACCGTCTTCTTTAGGAGATGGCAACTGTGTGTGTGAAGGGGGCGGCTCTGTTGGGCTCTTTAACGTTCACAGTTGGGATCTGCTTCCCCCCGCTTCCCTCCCAGCGGGGACCCTGCTCTCCCTCCTTGCTTCTCCCCATCCGAAAGGGACTTGCCCGTCGCTTTCTGAAGCGGGACGAGGCAGAGAGGGCTGGGACGGGGTGCAGGGGAACCGCGGGAGCCGGGCTGGGCTTAAGGAAGGGGGCGGCTTCCCCCAGGATGCTGAGGGGGAGAGGAGAGAGGCAGGAGCCGAGGGGATGAGGGAGGGGATGGAGGTGGGACGAAGCGAGACGCGACGGGGGCGAGGGGGGCGNGGTTACCCCGAGGACTGGGCCTCCCCCCATCGAAGGCTCCTCGGGGGAGTCCCCGCGTCCCGGCCGCCGGCTGCAGGATCCCCGCTCAGCCCCGTCTCCATGGAGGAGCCGCCGCCGCCGCCATCCGCCGCCCTTAGCAACGAGCACCGGGCCCGCTGACCCCCCCTGCCCGCCGGCTGGCAGCCAATCGGGAGCCGCCATGCTGAGCCGGCGGGGAACGCCCAATCAAAGGTCTCCTCTGAAGGCCTGGGTCATGTGAGGGGGTAAGATGGCGGCGCCCACGAGGAGGGGCGTGAGGTGGGAGGAGCCATGTTGTAGGCGGTGGGGCCTCCTCGGCGGGAGCGGCACGGTAAGGGCGGGAGCCAGGCGGGGTGGCCGCCGGCGGCGGGGACAGCTCAAGGTCGCGCCGGTCGGAGCCCGGCCCCGGCGGGGAGGCCGTGGGGGTGAATGCGGTGCGGGGGCGGCGCCGTGGGGCCGGTTTAACGGCGGTTGGTAGCGGTCGCCAGCGGCTGTCGGTGGGGTTTAAAACGCGGGGTGGGGGGCGAGAAGCTGTGAGGGCTTCTGGCCTGAAGCGGGGCCTGGGCACCTCCAGCCGCCTTAGAGCGGGCTGTGAGGGGACAGGGAGGGTGGTGTGGGCGTCCTGGGTGCTGGCAGGTCCCTGACATAACGTAACGTCTGTGGTTTACCGAAAGGACAGGCCTCCAAGCTGGCACCGGCCCCCACTGACCCCGCGTGAGGCCCTGCTACTCTTCCCGCATCCCGCCCGGCCCGCCTGGAAAGCAGGCGGGATCCCACAGACAGGCCTCGAGTTATAAAAGAACCTCAAGGTAAGTGCGGCTGGCAAAGTGACTCTGGGAAGCTTTCCTCTGGGGAGAAACGTCTGGGGAAAAAAGCACATTTGAATCGCCAAATAACCAGGTTTAACCAAAAGCTGTTGCAGTGGGTTGACCTCAGCTGGCTGCCAGGTGCCCAGCAAGCCATTCTCTCACTGCCCCTCCATCGACAGGATAAAGGGGAGAAGATGTGATGAAAAGCTTGTGGGTCAGAATAAGGATGGGGAGATCACTCAGTAATTACCATTACAGACAAAAAAGACCAGGCTTTGGGGGAATTGACTTAACTTATTACCAGTTAAACAGAATAAGATAACGAGAAATAAACTTCCCCCCCCACCTCTCCCTTATTCTGGGGCTTAACTTCACTCCCTGTTTCTCCACCTCCTTCCCCTGAGCAGCGCAGGGGGACAGGGAATGGGGCTGTGGTCAGTTCATCACACATTGTCTCTGCTGCTCCTTCCTCCTCAGGGGGAGGACTCCTCACACTCTTCCCCTGCTCCAGCGTGGAGTCCCTCCCATGCAAGACAGGCCCCCACAAACTTCTCCAGCGTGGGTCCTTCACACGGGATGCAGTTCTTGACGAACTGATCCAGTGTGGTCCCTTCCGCAGGGTGCAGTCCTTTGGGGACAGACTGGTCCAGCATGGGTCCCCTGTGGGGTCACAAGTCCTGCCAGCAAACCTGCTCCAGCCTGGGCTCCTCCCTCCATGGGGCCACAGGTCCTGCCAGGTGCCCAATCCAGTGCAGATCTCCATGGGGTCACAGCCTCCTTAGGACATCCACCTATTCTGGTCTGGGGTCCTCCATGGGCTGCAGGTGGATATCTGCTCCTCTGTGGACCTCCATGGGCTGCAGGGCAATCTCCTCCATTCCCCTGCAGCCTGCTTCACCATGGGCTTCACCACAGGCTGCAGGGGAATCTCTGCTCCCGTGCCTGCAGCACCTCCTCCCCCTCCTTCTGCACTGACCTTGGTGTCTGCAGAGCTGTTGCTCTCACATATCCTCACNCTCCCTCCATGGGGCCACAGGTCCTGCCAGGTGCCCAATCCAGTGCAGATTCTCCATGGGGTCACAGCCTCCTTAGGACATCCACCTATTCTGGTCTGGGGTCCTCCATGGGCTGCAGGTGGATATCTGCTCCTCTGTGGACCTCCATGGGCTGCAGGGCAATCTCCTCCATTCCCCTGCAGCCTGCTTCACCATGGGCTTCACCACAGGCTGCAGGGGAATCTCTGCTCCCGTGCCTGCAGCACCTCCTCCCCCTCCTTCTGCACTGACCTTGGTGTCTGCAGAGCTGTTGCTCTCACATATCCTCACTCCTGCCCCTGGCTGCTGTTCCGCAGAAGTTTTTTCCCCTTCTTAACTAATTCCAGAGGCGCTACCACTGTCGCTGATGGGCTCAGCTTTGGGCAATGGTCCGTCTTGGAGCCGGCTGACATTGGCTCTGTCAGACATGAGAGCAGCTCCTGGTGTCTTCTCACAAAAGCCACCCCTGCAGCCCCCCCTGCTACGAAAACCTTGTCACGTAAACAACTGTATGCCTTCTGACTTGATATGTATCTCTGGCTAAGAGTACCGATAAAGATCTTCTTTAGTTGTCGAATATAAAAGCAGAGTAGATTATTTCCATGATATCTTTACAAAGTATGGATTTATTTGCATTTTTTTTCCATTACAGTTCCATTTGATAGTTTAAACCTGGAGCGTAGTAAAAATCCATTGTCCCATTCCTGTCTTCCTTTGTGCTGCTGGCATTAAGGATGATTGTGTTAGAAGGTGTTCCAGCTGGAAAAAACAGTACACATCCCATTGTTCCTCTGAGCAGTTTTCATCTGTGTGTTTTCTGATCCACTGCTGTATGACCCCAGGGCTGGAGGTGCTCAGGCAGGAGTATCTGGAGGGCGAGACCATCAGCTTCCATCAGAGCAAGGACTTAAGCTGGCTTAGAGCAATTGCCAGACCGCAGCTGGGATATCACTAAAGCAAGCGGTTTAGTAACGTTTGTGTAGTCATAAATATCATAGAGTTCTGAAGCTGGATTGTCCCCGTTGCATCTCAAAACTCTGCTGTGAAAAATAGGAAATGCATTTGTGATTGCACAGTGCCAAAAGAGTCTAAAAGTTTATTTGATACATACTGGAGCTGTGTAACTTTGATTACCTTTGTTCATTTGTTCCTTATGATCCAGGACTTCAAGATGACAGGAAGAGAGTTTCTTGATCTAGATTCTCCGCAGCACAGACTATATTTGGAAAAATTTAAGCGGATGGAAGTCATACAAAAGACGCTCAATGAGCTTCCTAAAGCCGATCAGTAAGTGCTGGTGAAATAAATGAAGATAAGTGCATCAAATATTTCAAGTCTTTTGGAGGCTTTTCTTTACCCTTACTCTTGTATTGCGAATCTTCCTTGCAGTTACAAAAATATGTAATTGTGAAGATGCTTATTACTGCCTAGAACGGAAAACTTGTTTTGCATTTTTTAAGTGTGGTTAGTTCCCTGTTATCCCTGGTCCTGCTCAGCTGGTTTCTGGCACATGCTCCCCAATGCTTAAGGTTTTGGGATGGCTGATCAGCCCTGACTGGCTCTGGGCATTTATATAGTCCTATGCAAGAGCTAATAAATTTTCTAGGAAAGCAAAATGTTGGCGAGCATAAGGCAGATACCTGTGGTTCTGCAGGAGTCATCTTGTGTCTAGCAGGGCTGGCCTGGGGCCAGAAAAGAGTGAGCATCAACCTGCTGGTTTCCGCATTTTGGGAAGGTGAGACTTGAGGTGTCCAGGTGGTGGTGGACGAGTCAGCTAGAGTCACGCAGGCTCACCAGCGGGGCTCTGTGCAGCACAAAACCAGCTAAAATGCCTCTGGGCCTCATAAACAACCTTTGTGTGTTTTGTGATACGGCATTTCACCGCAAAACCTTACTGAACCTGAACTGGTTCTGTAAGAAGCTGTTTGCATGTGTGTATCATCTTGGATAAATTCTGTGTAAGTAAGAGCAATCATAAGCATCTTTTATTTTTATTTTTTTCAATAGGACTTAATTGCTGGCTAAAAAAACCTGCCAGTAGTGACACAGGGCCTCCCCACGTAGGTGAGAAAGAGTAAGGCTGAGGCTTTATCCCTCCCATTACAGTCAGTCAGCGGTGCAGCTTTGTGTAGGATCTGCTGTGCTCACGTTCAGCTTGGAACGCTTCTCCAGAAGAGCTGGGGAGCTAAGGGGGAGCAGATTCCTCAGCGGTGAGGTGGTAACATCTTGATTAAAAACAGTGGTACCTCGGGACTGCTGAGCCTTGGAAAGAAACAGCTGCCGGGTTGTGTGCCTTTATTTGAAACTGCCCTGGCCCGTCTTGAAGTTTGTCTATGCAGAAGGGAAGTCACTAATGGCTGGAAGGGAAGAGGGAGCATCCTACAGTCAGACTGGGAGAGTTCTGGCTCACTACAGTTATTGTTTTTAACACTAGGGAGCTAGTATACAAACAAAAGAAACAAACAAAAAGAACCTCCAAACCACCCTCTCTCCCAAAACCAACAAATCTCACCCCCCCCAACCAAACCAAACAAAACCCCAAAATCCAACCTATCCATCCTCCCTTTCCTTTCATCCAGTGTAGCAGTTCTGCACATCAGTAAGCCTGAGCAGATTCTGCTGGTCCTGGGTACATTAATGGTCTCTATTAAGAATTCTCAAATCTGCTGCTAAATTTTAACTTCGGTCCTCTACACGTATGTGTATGCACACAGGCATTGCGCTGCCTGTGGTGTTAAAGGTACCAAGAGAATGAAATGGCTGGTTTGCAGAGTCTGTACTCCAGGGACATTCTGTGAGTGACATCCTGTCCTGAGAGAATGGTGATTTGAAAGGCAAATAGGCCCCTTTTTTTTTCTTTTAAATCCAAAAAAACCCAGAAACATGCCTCCTAAATAAGAGCAAGAGAGAGCTGACCAGTCAATTTCTTTTCCTAAATAGCATCAGAATTGAATGGCTAGTAGCTTGTTTTCATGTTTGAAAATCTGATATGTACCAAGAAGGAAGCTATTTTCCTATTCAAAATGAGAAATAGTTGGTGTCATTGATGTCAGATGTTTTTAATGGTTTAGGTTTTGCAGAATTAGCACCTGCATCTCTGAAGCCTTTTTTGGATGGTTTGTCAGTGCTTAATGTTACTCTAAGCATTAAAATGTGGAAGAGTTTCAAATGGGTGGATTTTAAAAAATCGTGTATTTTAATTGCTAAATGGTTTGGAGATTGTCACATTTGGTAATTTTGCAAATAAATACGACATTTGGCCCAGTATAAATTTTTTGACTGGTTAAGCATTTTATTTTCTTTGGGGCTTTAGCAGTAAATCCAACTTATGACGCATTTTAAAAATACACTTTTAACATAATAATATTGGCACAGCCTCAGAATCAGAGTGCCTTGCAGTTAATTGCTTTGCCTGGTGATAGTTGTCATTTCAGGAATTTGAGGTTTGTGGAAACCTAAAGCAGAGAGTTGTTTCCACTCATCAACTGTCTGTGCCGGGTACAACGCTAAAGATAACGCACAATTTCCTTCTGCAAGTCAAAGGAAATAAATCACAAGCTGCTCATCAGGCTTGTAAAATTGGCAGGCTTTCCCATCCCCTCTCTTGCCTTCCCTGCTGGGATGGAAGGTACTCGAGGGGAAGCTGTTTGTCAAGACAGGAAATGCTGACTGTCTCTGACCAGATTCTTCTATTCTGCCTTCACTGTATTGCAGGTTGCGACAGGAGTAGCTGCTCTAAACCCTATGTTAAAAAAAGGGTGCCTAACAGAATCCAGTCCCTCTGTTATCAAGGGAAAAATAGAAGCTCCAGCTCTGTAAACCAGTATGTAACCTTTAACTAGCGTAACCTTCTAAAATGTAAAGTCTAGCGAGGTAGGACTTTAAATTCATGTCTTCCATGCACGCAAGGAAGACTTACAGCCCTGCACCCTGCAGAAGCACTACAAATGGTCTCAGCGGCCATAGTTGTCCCACGTGATCTGCTCTGTAAGCTCTTATGTTGAAACTAAAGCCATACTTCTGGGTAAGCGGGCTAGAAGCAAGGATGATTAACAAGGAGCTAGCTGGGATGATAGATTTTTTTTTTTATTATTTCTTTTGAGAAAAACATTCTCCTTAGAAACATGCTGGTTAGGAGAGCAAATTTCTTAAGTTTCCATTATTGTAGGATCACAGAATGGTTTAGGTTGGAAGAGACATAAAGATAATCTGGTTACAACCCCCCTGCCATGGGCAAGGACACCTCCCACTAGACCACATTGCTCAAAGCCCCATCCAACCTGGCCTTGAGCACTTCCGGGGATGGGGCAGCCACAACTTCCCTGGGTAACCTGTTCCCATGCCTCACTACCCTCATGGTGAAAAATTTCTTCCTGAGATCTAATCTAAATCTCCCCTTATCCAGTTTGAAGCTGTTACCCCTCGTCCTTTCACTACATGCCCTTGTAGAAAGTGCCTCTCCAGCTTTCCTGTAGACCCTTTCAGATACTGGAAGGGGCTCTAAGGTGTCCCTGGAGCCTTCTCTTCTCCTGTCTGAAATAACCCAGCTCTCTCAGCATGTCCTCACAGCAGAGGGGCTCCAGCCCTTGCATCATCTTCATGGCCCTATAATAAAAAAAAAAAATTGTAGAAAATTCTTCTCAGCCTTTCTGTTTACTTCGTTCTTGAGGTGTGTGTAAACACAGGCGTGTAGCGAGGGATGCTGTACTGGTGGATTTTGAAAGTAGTTACCCTCCATTTTGCACCAGCAAGAGATAAGCCTCTCTCAGCTCTCACTGCAGGATATTCAGAAGTGAATTGTAGCACCGAGTAAACCGAAGTTTTTTTGCAGTTCTCAATTGCTGAAGCAACTCCCCTTCTTTCACAGGAACCTTTGTAATCATGGATCATACTTCCTTGCAGCAAATTCCAGCTTATGTGGCTTAGCGGCAAATAACTTCTTCAGGAACATCCTACACGTCAGAAGAGCTTCCTTGGCGTCTGCTTTGCCCATGGCTGTTATTCCGTTTCTTTCAACAGCGGCGGTTTATGAAGTTTTTGTGCGCGAGCCTTTGTTTTCAGGTAAAATCCTCATTATTCCTTGTTTTCAAAAGTGCTTTTTGTTCTGTTACACAGTGTAACACTCTTTTTAACTCTTTTTTTAACTCGCTTTTCCTCTGCTGAACAGTGAACACTTGTGGTCTTGAAAAACCTCCGTTTGTAAAACAGGGTTTGAAAACCAGATCATTTAATACATTGGGCAGCAGCGAGTTCATGAAGTTGAGTGGGAAAGGAGACACATGTGTGTATTTATATATGTTTCTAAAAAAATTTCTGCATCACCGATTTTTAGCATTTTTCACCCAAAGTCCTGTAAAAGTGACTGCAACAAAGCAGTTCAGTTTCCTGCATCTGTATCATTTCACTTGAAGGTCATTTTTAGAGCTATAAATTCTTCAGGGGTTGGAATGAGAGGGATATTATTATTTGCATTGATTTTTTGCAAAAGGAAGAGTCCTTCTTTCAAAATTTCCCCGTTGCTGCAGGCAGCCTGTCAATGGGGGTGTTGGAGCTGTGTGAAACGTGTTGTTTGTCGTGCAGGTGAGCTGAACTGCGAGGTCTGTGCGGTGGTCAGAGGAGGATTGATTGGGGCCGTTATAGGTGGTTTCTATCCTATTTTGATGGCTATCCCTGTGAACGCCAGCCTTGCGGCCAGGTACGTCTTATTAACCTGCAACGAGTGAAATGTATTTGTTCATCAAATCTTCGGTTCTCGGTTTAAATTCCGTGCCTTTTTAGGCTATGCACACCTATCTTCTTGTGGGCTTTTAGGACGTGGAAGGGGATTTACATTAAGGTCGCCCAATTACAAGGCAAAGTTAGTAAGAGCTACACCAAGCCCCCAAAGCGAAACAAGATCTGCGAACTGGTTAACTGTAAAGCGCTTGTCTTGAGCTGGAACCGTACAAGCTACCCACAATGTGCTTGGGCATGTGAAATTCTGGCTGCTGTCCTGCCAGGTGGTGAAAGTTGCTGTGTGGCCCCATTTGGCTCAGTACCACCAGGTGGATTCGATTTAGGAGAGGAAGGAGGGAATGAATAGCTACCTAAATATTTTTGATGACTTCAATGTTAAATATCGATGCTTAAACTGGATGGAGAAAAAGAGAAAAAGTAACTTTCTACCACTGTTTGTGTTGTTTAGGTATTCTTCATCTCCCTTGCCAGGGAAAGAAAACCTGTTACGCTTCTGGCTCACAACTGCTCAGCCCGTCTTCAGGAAGATGAGTTTGGGTATACTTGTACAGCTTCTAACTGGATTATATCTCGCCACTAAACAGCATGGAATATACGTGAAAGTACTGCAGCAGATGGACACTGGGAGGGATCCTGAAGAGTTACAGGGCTGAAGTTGAGCAACTTTTCAATTGCCTTGGATAAGTAACCGTAATAAACAAAGAAAGAAGTTGTCACTTGCTGTCTGTATTAATAGAAAAACGAAGTTAAGACTCTGCACTGGCATTCTTTTCAGTTCTGAACTTAAATGCAAATGAAGTTTTTCATTATGTCCAGTTTCGGGTGTACACCCCAATAACAGCTTTATAAGGACAAGTGGTGTAGTTTGGAACTGGGGGGGAGGAAAGCATTTATATTGCCTGCTTCGTATTTGGTTCTAAGGCGATGCTACCTCCTGTAGAAGCTGTATAAATTAGTATCTTTAAAAAGGGGTTTTTTCTTCAGAATACAAACCACAGTGACTTAAAAAAAGAGGGGGTAGGGCAGGGCAAGGTTTTTTCTAGAGATTCCTCAAAATCTGTGTATTTTTCTCCCTGAACTTTCCTCCACTCTGAGGTCTGGTCTTAACTCTAAAACCCACATGACAACTGGTCAACAGTCACATACCCTTCAATGAAATTCTAGTATCTCCAGAGATGCACAGGGAAATATTTATATATTTATTAATTACTTTTTTATATATTTATATCTTTTTTATATTTTTTATATATTAATGAGAATTAAGAATTCAGCATTGAGACCCTTAATTAGCTTGGTTGTAAACTCAAGCTCTGGCACTGCTGAAAAATGTATTAAAGGAGTTTCATGATGTTTATCTGCTTTTTCCTAACAGATTTGTTGTTACAGAAGGAAAATCACGCTCTCTATTTCTCTGTAACCAGGAGTAGTGGCCTGATTTGTACAGGGAAGCAGCAAAGACAGACTACACCTGCAACGGTTGTTTCTGTAAAGTTAGTTTAGTTTTCCATAGTTGAACGTGTTGCTGTATTGTGTGGTGGTGTGATGCTGGTCTGCACCTAAACAGCCGTCTTGGCCTTACCTTCACCACCCCTTGAGAGATTCACAGAATCACAGAATGTTCAGGGTTGGAAGGGACCTCTAGAGACCATCTGGTCCAACCCCCCTGCCAGAGCAGGGCCACCTACAGCAGGTTGCACAGGATGGTGTCCAGGCGGGTTTGGAATGTCTCCAGAGTTGGAGACCCCACCACCTCTCTGGGCAGCCTGTTCCAGTGCTCTGCCACCCTCAAAGGCAAGAAGTTCCTCCTCATGTTCACATGGAACTTCCTATATTTGAGTTTATACCCATTGCCCCTTGTCCTGTCACTGGGCACCACTGAAAAAAGCCTGGCCCCCTCCTCCTGGCACCTCCCTTAAGGATTTGTAAACATTGATGAGATCCCCCCTCAGTCTTCTCCAGACTAAAAAGACCCAACTCCCTCAGCCTTTCCTCGTAAGAAAGATGCTCCAGCCCCCGAATCATCTTTGGGGCCCTTCGCTCTGCCTTCTCCAGCAGTTCCCTGTCCTTCTTAAACTGGGGAGCCCAGAACTGGATGCAATTCTCATGGAGCGAGTATTTTATAAGACAGTGAATTACGGTACCTTCAGAAGTCATTAACCAACAGAATCACTTATCTGTGATAATGAAAATACAACATAAAGCTATTATTTTGCAATAGTATATTTAAGAACAAAAATGAACGGCACTTGGCCTTCTACCAACTGTAGCAGACTCTTTGCAAACGCTGCCTCCCGGCCGGAAAAACATGAGTTAGAACAGGTTTTAGCGGGATCCTTTCTTCTACTGTTGAAGTAGAAACAAGCCACTTCCACTGCATTCCTAGAAGAATGCCTGTGCCTAATGTATAACCTATAGTGGACGGACTTTGAACTACTCTAGGTCTGAACTACTGCTGAGAGACTGGCTATAGATAGGAATCAACAGAAACACTAAAAAAAGCATTAATTTTATCTTCATATATACCATTTTTTGATGGTGAGTCTCAACATCACAATTTATTCCACGCCTTCATCTCCCCTCTACCCGCCCTAGTCCAGCTCCCGGCGTCCTCCTGCTAATGGGCACAAGCAGAATTATTTCTGCGTGTCCCACTTAAACTGGGCGGAAAACCTGTAGAATGGGCTACTGTCCACGTGCAGTTTTACACAGGGTGTTCTTTAAACACAGACCCCATTTGAACAACCCTCATACCTAATGGATCCTTCAGACATTCGCAGCCTAATAGCAAATACAAGCCTAAAAACGCAGCATCGTTGATTCTAGCAGAAAAATGTCTTGAACTACAAGCTCTAGAGAACATAGGGGTTTAAAAAAATCAGTAAATTTACCAAATTTGTGTTTTGCAACTGATATCTGTGTGTCGCAAGGAAAACGGACTACGGTTTTGACAAGTGGCATGAGAAATCTGATGATGTGGAGTACCAAGAGATGCCAAGTTTTGGAATACGGTTCCCGACATTTACTTTAATATCATCTCTCCAGGCAGCCAGAGGTTGCAGAAACACTGATTTATTTTTTCCTCTCAGATGCTGCTGAGCTCTTAAGAGGAAAGAGAGGGAAGTTAATTTAGAATGCCACGAAGAGTCAGAGCCCTGGAATCAAACTGTAAAGGACTAACAGAGAACTGAGCATGAAACTGTTTCTTATTTAAATGCTAAGTGGTCTTCAAGTGGCTGCGGGGAGGAAAAATACTAGAAAATGAAGGTAGCAGAGCCATGCGGTTTAACACTGATGGCGCTTGGTTCTGTGGCACATCCAGTCTGATAAACAAATTTCAGTGCTGAACAGGGTATTTTCTACACCTGGAGGCCAAAAAGGCAGAGCGTGCCGGCACACTTTTTAATTTTTAAGGGATGTTTTTTGTGAAATGCTCCTTTTTATCGAGCTGCAGACTACCTTCACTAGAATGCTAGAAAGCCAGCATGCCATTTTAAACTGCTCTCTACAGATAAAAGCATTTAAGATTAACAGAAATCAGAGCACAGCGCATGGCTCACTCTGGAGCTTTAAAAATGCTGTGTCCTTTGGGCACCCTCAAACCTTTTTTCCGCTCACTCCAGTGTTTAGCATCGAAGTAACAATTTGATGAAAGGTGATGGTTTAGCAGCATATTATTAACCAGTCATCAAACTTTAGAAACTAAAAATGGGACAGAAAGGAAGAAGATGCCAATAGACCATGGAAGCGTTTATGGAAGCATTCTACTCCTCCATGGTTTATTCATCAAATACATCCACAGTAATAAAATATTAAAAAAAGAAAAACTGTAAAGTACAAGGAGCGGTGACTCTCAGCAGTACAAGTCTATCTTCAGTTCAAGGAATAACACCTTCGTTTTGTCCTCACCACAAACTTAACTGGAATGACAGATGAGCAAGGACCTTTCTCCTGCATCCCCTGATCCACTTTACCTTGTCCAACAGATGACCCACACAGACAGCAGCAACAGCCTTTTCCCCCGTTTTCCCATTTTGTGTAACGAAGCACTCAATTAATGCAAGAAGAAAAAGATGAAAAAACATCTGAGCCCATAAACTGAAAGATCAACAAGTCTGATTTTATTATGATATTGTATTCTTATCTGGATGGCACATAATTACAAAGAAACATTTACAATATATTTTCAAGTATTAAGTTATGTCATTTCAAGGCTTCCACTTCAAAAAAGCTACATTAATAATACACCATACAGATAGTACAGTCGGTTAGAATTTCAAATAACTTCCTCCCCTCTATTTGGTTTAAATATGATTCAGTAGGCACTAGAAATGCCTGCAGCCACTTACTTTCTTGGGACTTGACCTTGTTCCTGTACCGGTATACACCATTTTGCATGTCAGCAAATCAGCTACTCTCAGACACAGCTCACAGGTAGTTTCATGACTAGAGCGATGTGCAGGTTCACAACAGAGACCAGAACTATGTCCCTGACCTCTACCGTTTAGCAGTGATGCAAAAAGAAAGAATGCATATTTAAGTTAACTTAAAACTCACTTCTACACTGAAGTTAACTGTAAAAATGCCATTGTAACATCCCATACTTGCTACATTAGTGTTTCTCTTTTCATCAAGCACGTTAAACTTCAAAATGAAGCCTGTTTGTGAAGTCTGAGCTAGGCAGGTTGAGCCTAGGTTGAATCTAACTCAATTATTTCCATTCTGCGTATCAGTCAGTTCAAGTCTTGACGGTTAACGCCAATGCCTGGGGCACTGGTGTAACCCCTCTGTTACAGCAGGGTTACACAATTTCAAGACTGCAACTTTGAACAGTCCTGTTGATGGCACCACAGAGGCGTAAGGTCACACACAGCCCACTAAGTCTCTTTTGCGCTGGCAATATACCCTGAACAGATGGAATTCTGCATACAGTGGAGTGAAACCTGTTTTGATAGGATAGCGTCATTTAAAAAAGCCATCTTGAATGACAGTAAATGATCCCAGCATTCAACCTTTTGGGTTTGGTTTTGTTGTTTTTTTAACCAAAGACAGCAAAAGCCCTGTTACCTCTTTATTCTCATTTCTTATACTACCTTTTAAAATAAAGCAGGAAATGTGGCCAGCAGCTGGTCCCGTCTCTTCTGCCCCAACACAGCTGAATCCACTTTAGCATAAAGAAAAACAAGGATGCTAAATACACATATACTTTATCACACAGTGATGTTTCACAAAGAAGAATCAAACTCCTTTTATACTGATGAACACTTGATAGAGTCTGTCACCGATAAAGCAAATGACTGGGAGAAAATGCTTTCACTTTCTACTCAGCCTTAAACACAAAATTTAAGGCTTTAAGAAACAAGACTTCAAAAACACTAAATAGAATCTTTTTTTTTAAAAAAAGAAGTTAATAAATCAAACCGTTTTAGGAAAATCTATTCTTTGTGAAACCTCACTTTACATATTATCATTTTCACAATCCTTCTTCCCCCAACTGACATACATATAAACAACCTAAACATTATAACACAACTGAAAAAACAACCCACTCATCTTCTGTGATAGGGAGAAACACTGACTAGTACAAGAAAACACACGCTATTGTTTGTCAAACTATTTTTTCTCCTATTTCACTTAATTATGGAGCTTTTTTCAAATCATTAGCCTCAAGATACATATTTGCTCATCTCCAAACTGTGCTTAATTATATCAAGTTATAGATTTCTGGATACTGTAAGAGGCTAAATTAAGAACTCTACAGTAAAATTAAGCACATGCATATACATGCAATATCTTTAAAATTTAAAGCTACTTTGAAGTAACATAGGAAATTTCAGTGTGCGTGGGCACAGAGATCACTTATGGGAAGCTAAAGTAACGAGTTACTTCGATGCACTGCATTCTTCAAACTGCAATTCTCATTAGAGATCCATGCAAAAAAGTGACTCCTCTGCATTAGGATTCCACTGTACAGATACGACCAGTGTTCAGGTTCTGTTTTAATCGGGCAAAGCTCTGCATCATGAATTAGAGCAAGCTAGAGAAGGACTTTTTAAAGGTACCGTGCATCCCCAGCGCTAGGCAGTATTTTAAATCAACAGGTGACAAATTCTTTTTTTTTCCTTTTTCCGTTTAAAAAAGCAATTTACTTACACTTTTGGGACAGTCCCCTACAATAAAAGGCTGTAAATCTCACATCCCCCTTATTAGCATATTTTCCCTTTTCACCTCATGGTATCTTTAGTTCAATAGAAAATTCCTATTTCAAATGGCATAAGCGTTTCTTTTTTTCTTTTCTTTTCCAATTCAAAACGTAGCTCATGTATTGGCTACTACATGCGTATTCATTTAAAAAAGGAAAAGAGGAAAACAGCTAATCAGAATGACGTGATTGTAATTTTCACTATCAGTTATCATCCAGAGCTAGAAACATTTTGGCAGAGTAGGCCAAGGACCAGAGAAATCATTTCCTGAACCAGTCATTACAGGAGACTGGCCTAAGCAAAGCAAGCTGTCTGATACCGCATTATGGGAATATATTGATCCTTACCAGGTTGCGAGGTGGAAAACGACTGTTCTTTAACCCCTACACAACGGAGCCTGGCAGGGCAAGCACCTAAAAGAGAAACTGTCAGAGAGGTTTTAATAGTAATGTATAACTGAGATGCAGTACAATTTTATATGCATGCTTTCTTTTGCCGATAATTACTATTTTCTTAAGTCTGTCCAGTGACGATGTCTTAATGAAGTTTTTTGGTTTGGTTTTCTAAGCAAGCATTTTCGGCTCCTCAGGATAAGCAGGCTAGACATTATCTGACTCAAGACCGGGTAGTCAATGTTATCTTTTACTGGCAACTGCGAAGCGGAACCGAGCACGCCTTCACGCGTCGGGTCGGCACGATCTTTTTCACCCAAAGTGCTGCAAACGGGCTCTGGCGGCACCTCTGCGTGTATATGCGCGTGTCAGTTTGCACGATACTTATCGCACTGCTGCACACAGCTTCGCACGGCTCTCGGGGCCCAACAGGCTCACACCGCTACCGTCCACACGCCAGATTTACACGACCTTTAACCAAGGCCGCCATCTGGCTCCCAACGTGCCGTTCGAGATTTATTTTTTCTTAATAATTTTTTTTTGGTTACCCTGGCCACTTAGGTGCCAGGTTCCCCTCCTCTGCGTCTCCCCCAACACCACCCCATCATTTATTCTTTTTCCTCCGCACCATCGCCTGCTTCCTCCGCCGCGACGCGAGGCCCCTAGGGGCGAGAACCCCACGAGTACTTGCAGCAGGTACTTGACCCTACATTTTGAAGGAGGCCGCCGCTCGCCGAGCGCAGATGGAGCAGAACTCCACCGACACCTGATCCCGATCCACGTGGAGGCAGATCCCGCCGGCGGCCGCCCACTCCTCCTCCGTCTCCCTCACCACCGCCTCCTCCTCCTGCGGGCCGGCGGGCCGGGAGCTGGGCAGGGCGTAGTCGTGGTCGCTGCTCTCGCCGGCGGGCTGGAGGTGGTGGTGGTGATGGCGGCGGGGGCCGCCCGCGTCCCTGAAGAGGCTGGTGCTGAGCTGCAGCCCGCCGGCGCGGATCCCGGCTAAGCGGCTGAGGAGCTGCCCGAGAGCGCTCTGGTTAGCCAGCACGGCCCGCAGGTAGCTGCTCTCCCGCTCCAGCTCTCGCAGGCGGCGGCTCAGGCCGCGGTTGCGGTCCCGCAGCTGCCGGTTCTCGGCAGCCAGGCCCTGCAGGCGGCTCTCCAGCCCCAGCACGTACTGCTTCTTCTTCAGCCGGTTCAGCCGCGCCGCCGCCGCCGCCTTCAGCCGGCTGCCGGCCCCGCCGTTCCTCCGCCCGGGCGCCGCCGGCCTCTGGCCCTGGCCCGCCGGGGGAAGCGGCTCCGGTTCCCCGCAGAAGCAGCCGCTCAGCTCCGCGTCCAGGTCCCAGTCCGGCCGGGCCGCCTCCAGCAGGTCTCCCAGCTCCAGCCCCGGGAACCAGTCCTCTTGCTCCCACACCTCCAGCGGGCCGCCGGGCGCCTCCGCTTCCTTCTCCGGCCGCCGCGGCTCCAAGGCGCCCGCCTCCCGCCGCGGCGGCTGCTGTTGTTTGGGCCGCGCGGGGCCCGCATCCCCTTCCCCGCCGCCATCCCGCCCTCTCGGCGCCTGCCCCGCGCCGGCGAGCGGCCAGACGGCGCCCGAGGGGCTGGCTCCGCCGGAGGAGGCCGCCAGCAGCTGGGTGAGGCTGTGG
>VZSF01010149.1:454275-481093 GCA_013398295.1 Chionis minor | reverse complement strand
TTTTTTTTTTAGGGTTTTTGCATGTCGGCACGGCCCTGTGGATTTTATGTCACTGGTGCCCGAGGGATGAGGGATACAGGTATATCCAAGAAGGGAATTGGAGGGGGAAATAACCCCCCCACAAGCGCAAGGTTTTGCTGGAAGACGGGAATTCTTTATAAACCGGACGCTTTATAAAGGTGTAGAGTGTGTTTATTTGTGGGCACGGCAAAAGGGTGTGAAACGCCTGATCCAGGCTCGGCTCCCGCTTGTGGGGACAAGTGACACCGGTTCCTCTGCAGCAATTTCGGGTCCCCGTTGCTTTGCAGATGGGGAAGCTCAGAGGTGAGTGAGAGCCGAGCTCGGGTGGCGGGAGATGGGGATGGAGGGAGACGTGCCGGGATCCCGGCAAACCAGGGGCCCAACCTCCCGCCGCCACCGGTGAACCCACTCCCCAAAAGCGGCTGCATGCTCTGGCGGGTGCTGGAGAAAGGAAAACTCCGGGTTTGTCCACCTTTCGGCTTAAAAAGCAACGCACGTGGCTGAATCCGTCCCTTTTTGGGGGGAAAAAAGTTGCGGGGAGATAAAGGCTGCCCAAAGCCCCCTGGGAATGCCCGGTTCCACGTGTAGGAGCGTCAATCCCGCAGCCGGACCGTGAGATGAGGATCACCATGTCTCTTCCAGCAGCTCCTATCCTATGGTCCATCTCACTCCGCTGACGAGTTTGCCTGGAACGCGCTTAAGCTTTCAGTATGTCTGGTGACTAATTAAACAAACGGGAGCGGAGTTCCCTGCCAACACACCCCATCTGTCTCATCCTCCGGCTCCATCCTAATAAGCGGTCCATCCAACAGCCCCGTTCCCCTCACCCGGGTGCCGACACTCCTCCCGCCGTCCGGGCGTGCTGAGGGACGGCCGGCGGAGCTGCGAGGATACACCATCTGCTGCGGCGATGGGCACGTCTTGCGCGGGAAGACGGAGCGAGGCTGGTTAAAGCATCGGCGTTAACGGCACAAGGCGCTCCCGGCACAACGCCGCGCGATCGCACGTTGCTAATTTAAGGGTTGCCGAGCTTGCTTTGCCCATAACGCCTCTCCGGGTTTGCGTTTTGCACATCTGAAGCGGGAATAGCAGCGAGCAGAAGAATATTTAGGGATGAAACATCCCACACAGCCCTCTGCGAGGCCGGGCGGGTCGGCGGGAGACGGCGTCCCCCCACCGGGCAGCGAGTGATGAAGGAGCAAGAGAAAAAGAACCGGAGACATCAAGAGCGTGCCCAATAATAAACCCAAAAATAATCATCTGCCGCTCAGGAGGTGACAAGCACCCATTCCCCATGGTGCCCCCAGGAAGCAGACGCAGAGGAGCGAGATCCTGACCCAATGGCACACACGGTGATGTTTGGAGGTTTCCGTGGTAATTAAAAAATACGCCCCTGGAAGAAACACCCAGCTGCATGCCTAGGTGCACTGCGGGGCGGGTGCCCATGCAGAGCAGCGCGGCGGAAGGATCCCCAAGCTGGCTGGAAGCAAATCTCCTTCTCTGGGATTAATCGGCTGGGATGGGGGGAACCCGCCAACACCTCGGTGGTCAGCTCTCTTCCCCGTGGATGGAATCCTGGGAGCAGGGACACCCCAGCCAGCTCTGCAGAAACGCAAGGCAGAGCAGGTGGAGAAGCAGGGCAATTCTACTTTACGTGGCGACTCCTTGGGGGACCTCGGGAACTTCGCAGATCCATCCGGAGCATTTTGGCAGGGCTGCAAGTCCCAGGGCAGAGAGGGGAGGCTGTTAACGGGGTTTCATGTTCTCCCTGTGGTCCTTATTTGGCCGGGGCAGAGCTGCCGGCATGGCCTGGCCGAGCTCCGCTGCTGGCATGCCGGGGTGGCTCAGCACAGCACCATCTACGCTTCTGTTTACCTATTCAGAGGGAAAACAAGAGGCCTGCAGTAATATTAGCCAAGCAGGTGGTCTAAGCAAATTAGTGAATCTTGACGGCTCATGAGTTCAAAGGAAGCAGTTGCTCATCTCCGTGGAAGCCACCCGATAACAGATTTAGCCGAAGGAAGGATGAGCATATCCACCAGCACACAATGGCCCACATTTCCTATATCATTAAACCTGAGTTATTAGTGAAAAATATCAAGCTAGGCAGGCTGAGATAATTAAACACATCATGTCTTCCATTTGTTCCTAAACAAACTATGGGAATTGGCCGCTGGGATGCCAGCTTTTTCCTTACTTCGGGTAGTGAAGTGGTGCCGTGCAATTCATCCGACTGAGCCCTGCCAAATCCAACCAACCAAAAAAGAAATATAAGAAAAGTCAAAACGAAAAGCGAATGATAAAACCTACATGGGCCTACACATCCAAACTGGATGGGGCAGCTGTTAAAAAATCTGTATGTATACTCCCGCTCCTGTGCCCAGGTCGGGAATGACCTTGGGTCTGAATTCCCCCTGAAAGGGGCAGCGATCTCCCGAGCTCTGTCCTACACGTGTCCCCTGGAGGCTGAGGGAGGAGGACACAGATCTGGACACGGGGGGTACTGTTTAGGACACAAAACGCTGCTCGTGTTATATTTGTTCAGCCCCGGCCAAGGGGTTGCTTTGAGAAGACCCTGTTTCATCTCAGAAAACCCCACCACGTTGCGGGTGCGGGCACTGGCATCTGCCTCTCCAGCAACATCCCTTTCGCCCCGTGCAGGGCACGAGTCGGCTAATGGGCATCTCACAGGACACAGAGGCAACAAAATTAATCAGCTTAACTAATGGCCCTCAAAAAAGCACCCCTTGCAAAGGTATCCCAGGCTGCTCTCCTGCCCAGTGACCTGCAGAACCGGTGAGTAAGAGGAGCTGAGGAAGAAGGGGATGCGAAGGGTTTGTTTAACCAGGCAGGCAGTGAGCTTCATCGGGCTTTTTCCATTTCAAATAGCTCCTTGAATACAAACGCAACCTTTTGCATCGCGAAACCTTATCGTCACATCAACAGCAAGCGAGTATTTGCAGAATTTGTCGTTGCAAAACTGAGACCTCTGCGTGTGTCGGAGGGCAAAGCCCGACGCGAGCCCGGTGGGGTCTGCAGGGCAGCCTGGCCATTAGACGCGCTGCTTTGTGCAGTGCACGAGGGATGTCCCATCCCATCCCAGCCCCTCCCCTCCCACCCGCCTGGAGCACAACTCCAGCCTCACACTTCGGATGGGTCCGCAGGAGATGCCTGAGCGGCTCTGGGCCCCTCTTCATGCGCGCTAACACCCCGTAAATGCCTGCCGGCGAGACGGCTCCCGGGATGGCTATATCCCATAGCCTCACGTCATGTTTACCTACAACACTCAGATTTTTCAAACCATTTCCAGCCAGCAATGAAAGCAGCTTGTTGTAGGACTTGGAGCTGACTGAGGCTGTGTTGCAAGCAGATGGCCCTGATGAAACAAGACGCTGATCCCCAAGGAGGCACCATTCAACGGAGCTACTCGACTCCCCGGCTCCAGCAGCTCCAAGACAGGCTTGGAGACGTGCATTAGCACGCGCCATCGAGGAAATTGCCTCCCTAACTACCCCTTTCAAGCAGTTCTCTTTGGAAGCCTGGTTCCAACTCAAGACATGTCAGCAGCGCTGATACTGAGACAGTTTTCCTGCTTAATTATTAACAACGAAGTGTGCCCGGTGCTGACAAAATGATGGTAATTTAAGAATTTCCTTAAAGGAGGGTGGAAGAGTTGCCAGGCTGGGTGGGGTTTTAGATTCTAGCCAGGATGCTGGGGTGGAGGAAAACCTTCATCGGATCCCCAACCTGATGAAACAGCAGGGGATCCAAGCATGGAAGGCAAGTATGAGGGGAAACGTTTCGCATCTCCGGCTCCTGGCTCAAACCATGCAGTTTTCCGCAAAACCTACGTACGTAACATCTAGGGCTGCGCAGACATAACAAGCGTGTGCGCGCACAGCAAGACTAGATGTCAATGGAGATGAGCCACTGAGACCTCTGAGGGGTATTCTGCATTTTGCCCAAGTTTTCTGAACACGTTGCAAGAAGCAACAAGAAGGGGGAAAAGCCATGGAAACTTGGAGTGAGCTGGAGAGATCCTGGAGACATCCTACCTCCATGTACTTCGGAGGTAGGATGGGTTTGGTGGAGAGGATCCAGTTTCAGCCATGCCCTGCACACCATCCTCGCGTCTCTCTCCATTCCACCACGTCTCGGGCCACTCGCTTGCCCAGGACACTGTCTGCTCACCCTGGTAGAGAGGTTGCTTCTCCTCAGGAGACCTCCATAAATGAGGGCTGGTACTTCTATGAAGGGCTACCAGCAAACTGGGTAATACCAGCCCCAATTTCCCGATGAACCAGAACTAGACTGGTCGTACGATGCTCCACCAGATGCTTAAATTGCTGCTCAGATTTACATACTTCCCTGAAAAACAAGGAGTAAATAAACATGTAAAATTGTAAATACTGCTTCATATATACCAAACGCAGCTACCCCAGCTTGTCTCCAGCTGCCCCCCAGCAGAGCAAAGCAGAGGTCACCGCTTTTCCAAAGCACCTGGCGTGAGGAGCAAGGAACCCTGGCAGCTCTACCCATGGGCCACCCAATGCTCTTGATGCAATATGCCAAAATGGCCCAAACCTGCCAATCCTGTCTTCATGGGTATCAAAAAGTTTGTCTGCCAGAGGTGGGAAAAGAAGAGAAGAAAAGGAGAAGATTCTCATGGAAATAAGGAGATGCAAAAAGGGGATAAAACCACCTTATTAGATCAGATTTGTGCAGGTAGGGTCACTCAGCCAGATCAAGGTCCATCTCCAGATCAAAGGATTATGTTCCTCCAGGTAAGAGAGATACAAAAGATTGAAAATCATTCCTACTCCTGTGCTTTAAGGAGCTCATTTGGACAAACAAGGCTCTCGCTCCAAAACCAGTGGATATATCTTTGGGTTTGCCTTGCCCTTGTATGGGTTTGTCCTGCTCCCTGCAGCAGAGACCACCACGGAATTAAAATACGAGATCATCCAGTGTAGGTGGCTGTGGTTAAAACTGGTGCCGGCTCCAGGGCAAAGCTTGCCAAGCTACCACCTTTTCTGTGATTGTCCCTAACATTCACCAGCATCCAGCCACCTCTCTGTCCCCACCGCCTCTTTCCCTAGCACTCGGACTATGTGGGACAACAGAAATATTAGCTGTGCTGGTGGATGTATTTTTTAAGGGAATCTTTGGAGAATGAACACAACGTGCAGCAACCAGGAACATTTAAGGACGCTATTGAAAATGTGGCCTAATGGAGGTCCACCTATTCCAGTTAGCTACAGCAGATGTTTCCAGAGAGGGATAGTGGAGCGCTGCATTGCCGAGGTCTCACTGGCAGCAGCCGGGAGAACAGGAGCGGGATAAATTGCGGAAAAATCTGCACGTTGCCAACCTGCCTGTCAGGCCCAGCAAAATGAAGCCCAGCAAAAGGAGTGGCTAAGGGCGCACCTCCGCAAAGCCTGGAAATTTCTCAGTCTGTGAGGTGCTGTGAAGTGTCTAGTGGATGACTGCGAGTAGATCCAACAGGTAGAGGGTGGGAACACCAAGGCAGAGGTTGCTAAAATGAAGGATATAAATGACCCCATCAAAACATGTCATAGTGTCAAGAGTCCTTTATATTACCAAATACCTTTTCCAGGACAGGAGAAAAGGAAATCGTTTGTTAATGATAGAGCCTTGAATGCTGTTGGACTCGATGCAGACTTTTTCATTTAGTTGGCGCTGAAAGGGAAAGCCGGAGCTGGCAGAGTTATTTACACATTTTCATGTCTCTGGGAAGATGCTTAAAGATTGAAAGACTGGAAAAGCTATAGCCATTCTGAAGTGTGAATCCACCAGCTCTTGGCGAACATCTTTCTTTTGGTCCTACAGCAAAAGGTAAAGGTAACTTCTGGTGTCACTCAAGCTGTCCCAGCAGAGGAGGGTTTGGATGACGCTGCAGCCGCTCCAGCAGGGTTTGGTACTGACCACCTAGGAAGAAGCCGGCTTTCAAAGGAAAGGCAGCAGCTGGGTGGTCAATTGTGCCCCTGTGCACGGCAGCGCCTGGTGAAAAGCATTGCTTTTCAAGCCATCGTATGCTGTAAATCGCCACCCTGTTCTTGCTTTGATCAATGAAACGTGCCGCCATAGAAAGGGGTCTGCTAATCCTGGCAAGCGGAGCAGCCCCATGAAAAAACGCGGAGCCTGACTCCCTCCGGGGTCCCCGCTTGCCGCAATCATCCTCAGCCTCGCCGCCAGCAATATCCCACCCCAGGCCTCCTGCAAGCTGGTGCATTTTGAGCTTGCAGTCTAGGCTCCTTCCCCACAGAGGAAATCTTTGCCACTGAGGACCCTCAGGAACCGGAGACCAAAATCAAATAGCTTTGAGCATGGTGCCTGTGCTGCACTGACCAGCTAAGAAGCAACAGCGACATCTGTACCTCACGGTCAATTCTGGCGGCAGGAGACTGATGCACGGTGACCCCTGGTAGATCTTTGGGGGTCTCTCTGCCTCCAAACTCAAAGAGCATCTGCAGAGTTAAAAGAAAAAAAAAAAGAAGAGGAACAACTATCAAAATGATTCACAAGTCAGCAATCCTCCCTCTAGCTTGCTTGTTAAAATATTGCTCACAAGCAGCTGATAGACACCAAAATAAATAGCGCTATGAGAGAGATAAGTGATGCATTAGACTTCTCGCCAGTCCCCTGACTACCGCTACTATTGAAAAATCTGCCGAAAAATATTAGATGTGAAGTGGCTACGCAACGGGAGAGTAAAAAATATTAGGAACCGCCGAAATCCCTCACTCAACGAAGACAAAAAGCTGGAGGAGGCATCTGAAACCTAGAATAGCTTTCTAGGTACAAATCTTCTGCTGATACAAGGATGCTGCAGACTGAGGATATAAAACACAGGTAGTGACAATTTGTCCAGATAATTTATTGATGGTCCTGCAGAAGTAATTCTGGGATTCACTCAACCCACAGGAGCACTCGGACACTGCAGAGGTAGTACAGGTGGTTTCTGAAGAATGGAGATGCAGTGACTTCTCATGTCATGACTATGGCAAACATCACAGTCTTGCTCTTTCTGCGGCTGAGGAGTACAGCTATAGGGGAGGAGGAGTAAAAGGAGTTTTTTGGGTTTCTCTGAACCCTGATGAAGGCTCAGCGTGAGTTTATAATCTGTCATCGGTTCTCAAAACCTGTCATCTCTTCTTCTACTGTTGGAGAAACAGGGACACTCCTCACTTTGGACATCGGACTCCATGGTAGATTTCATCTAGTCTTCAAGACAACGCTTATGTATAGCGTTTTTACTGTTTTAAGTCATTCCCGTTATGAGATGGCATAATTAAAGCAGGAACCCTCTTAGCTCAGATGCAGCAGCATCCAGACAAAGGTGCCTTTATGGAGGTGTTGCACATTCCTACAAATTTATGGAACCAGAGCAGCAGAAGCCCCTTTTTACAGGTATAATCATCGCTGCACTACAAGCTCGTGTCTCTCTACCCACGCTGCTCACGGACACGAGGGAGTAAAAGCAATACAGAAACAATGCCTAAACCCGCCTGAGCGACTCCGGCCTGTTCAGTGGAGACTTTCTAAGCCCCTCTGTGGTCACCAGCTGGGCAAACATCACAGGGGATGGTGGTTAGGCAGGGGTCCAGCGAGGTCTGGCTGGTTTTGGGGACCCTGCAAAGCACAGCACTCTCCAATGCTTGGTCACGGCGTGAGCACTGCACGCAGGTGTGTGTTTGTATTGCGAGGCCGCCGTATGCCATCAAAGCAACATTAAAATGATAATAATAATAAAGTTGTCCAAAAATATAACCCTAATCCTGGTTTCCTCTTTGCCATGCCTGTCCAGCGTGCTCCAGCAAGACAATACCAAGCCTTCCTAATGGCTTCGTTCAGAGGAGGGCTTTTGCTGTATCAGATAAAATTCAGCTATTCCAGGCATTAATTACATTATCTATAAACATCCAGGACACCGGGGACAGCCTTTGCAGGGGCTGCACGTCCGCTGCAGTGACAGAGGCCAGTCCTTGTTTATTCTGGATATCAGGACAACTGAGCAAACGGTGACCGGTGGCCAGTTCCTGCAGAGACTTCCCAGTTACACACGTCAGCCCCAGACCTCCTTCGCCGGGCAGACCTCACAGAGCTTCATCAGGGCACAGGGAGACCAAGCCACACACAAAGCAGCAGGAGAAACTCGTACTCTGATTTCCAGCTCTTTTTACCATACTTAGGGTTTTAAGTGATGTTAGCAAGTAAATGAATAATCAGATTCGCTCAGAAACTTGGCTTAAAGCTGAACAAAACATGCGCATAGGTTCTCATCTGCTCAGACCCACCAAAACGTGAGATGCTGAACATTCTCTTCCCTTAATTCCCGGATGGGGAACGGCATTGTGCCAGATTGGCAGCGTTGGCTACTGGCAGCTCAGCAGGCAGCCTCGGCGCTGTGATGGTCAACGGTTATCCTCAATGGTGGTGGTGAGACTTTAGAGGGTCTGTAGTGGAACACAGCATCATTTTTGGCCCATGAGGAGTAGGGGTCAGAGCATTAGCCAGTTTTCAAAGCATCCCAATGGGAATTCTGAGTTTCTCATGGGAATGGGAAGACCATTTTAAGATGAATTGACCTCAATCGTCTCCCTCCTGCTATTTGCCCTCTGTTTAGAGCAGGCAGAGAGGGAGGGAGGAGGGAAGATCCTAACAGAGCAACTTTCTCTATGTTAAGAGAAGGAAGATGCCCACATCCTAGTCCGCCGGCATTTGGAAAGGCACCTTGGAATATCCCCAAGTAACATCACTTGGTTTGATCGCCTCGTTTCAAAGCCTCAGCTCTGATGACAGTTATGAACCAAACCAAGCAGCGAGGTACCTCCCACCTCCTTCCTGCAGCAAAAATCATCGCACGTTTGTAATACCCCAACACTGCCGAAGAGAAGCCAGACTGGTTATCAGAAGTCTGCATAGGTTCCTTGATGTCACCAAATCCATAAACATCATCTACAATGAGTGGAAGAGGAATGTTATATTACCTCTATTACAACAAAGCGACAGAGCAGAACAGCCCCTGTCAATATACTGTGGTTTTGTGGGTCACAGGAAGGTTTTATTTCTCTCTTAGAGCCTTGTTCCCCATTTTAAGACAACCAAGGGACACACAAGGCAGCTTTAGAGCTGCTCCTTTTCCTTCTCACCTGATCTATATTTTGAGATGGCTTCTTAGAAGAAGGGCAGACGTAATAAGCCAGCTACTGTACTTTTTGTAACTCTCAGTTAGGTCTTTGATTTGGGCCAGCAAGGAAGCTTGTTAGATCTGATAAAGCACCTAAGCATCTCTGGAAAATGCTGTTAAAAGAATATGAAACAAATGAAAAGCTGGGACAGACTAAATGGTAAATACATGGCCTGGCAGTGCAGCATGGCTACATCCTGTTTGCCATTATTATTTAATACTGGCATCGATTGATTGAAGGATGAGACAGACCAGGCAATTCTCTGTGGGGTTTGCTTGAATACCGTTTCACTTGGAGATTAAACAAGCCCACAAGCTTGGATCGCACTGTCTTGTTGGGAAATTGTAATTAATTGATTTAATGTCGAGGACTACTGCGGTCAAGCAGTAAACAATGCCCCTTTGATCATCTACGTGGATAAACCAAGTCCCTGCTAACTATCAAGCAGCGCCTAACGCCGGGTTAGAACCTGTGCAGCTTTAACCCGCTCCTCTGGAATAACAAATCCGTGCAGCCACTATCCCACACGCTGGTCGTATGGAAACGGCTATTGTTCTGGCCCAGGCTCTTTGGGTTTTACATTAACTTTTCTGAGAGCCCATTGAGGCCTAGAACAATTTACACCGGCTCTCCGTTTCACAACAGCGACACACGGATACGAAGGGAAGCCTGAAGAGTAATTAGTTCCACCGTCACCGCGTCAGCTGCGCCCCTTCAAGGGCAGAACAAGGCGAGTGACGCAGACAGGGAGGATAAACTCAGCGACTACCTCCACCAGGTACGCTGTGGCCAAGCTAGCAAAACTCCATGTGAGTCCACATAGTAAGGGAAGGTGAATTTTATTTTTAAGACCGATTTCACCCACTTATTCTTTCGTGCCCGCTCTTGCACGTCTACGTTCTCACTAGCACCAAGACACACGTGTCTAACTGGTTCGGTCAGGATTGTCTATAGTGACACAGAGGACAAGCCCGCATCGTGCCTCTGTGATTCACCCTGGGTGGCGAAGGCACCGTATATTTACAGTCTTTATACGCTCCCTTAAAACAGGCAGCTCTGGGTCTGCTTGATTTGCACCACACTTGTTTCTCCATATCTGCTTTGTGTTCTCAGCTGAGGTTTGGCCTTGCTGCCACCAGCACTCGTTCCTCCTGCTATTACATATAATAATTCTGTGATTACATTCTTCTCTGCTCTCCTCTTGCTGTTCTCAGCCTCCTGAATTGCAGCACACACACCGTTCTTTGCCGTGACGATCTCCACACCAAACCACCTGTCTTCCAAGGTTCTCTGCAAGCACCCATCAGTCCCCGCAGACACCCAGGTATTTAATTCCTGTTTGATAGACAGCGCAAACAAAAGGCTGATTTGGCCAGCAGTTTATTCCTGAGTTGTCCCTGGCAAGGAAGGTCACTTCACGTAGACCGAATAAATTGCCTTACAAACAGCCTACTGATCACTGGCTGGAAATCTGCGGCTACACGCATCAATTCCCAACCTCCATCTGCCTTTACAACTAAACATTACTCTTTCCACCACCTAAATCTCTTCCTCAGAGGCAACTGCCAGAAGTTTGGAAGCAGGGTCATAGCAAAACAAGAAAAACTCAGAAAAAAAGAATGATGGAAAGAGGAAGATGGAATACCTTCAAGTAGAGGAAGCTTCCTTCCCCGGTTTGGAGGTGTGCAGCACCTTGTGCGTACCTTGTCCTGGCAGCACCGTTACAGGAGCTGCAGGAGAGTGCAGCTGCATAGCTCGGAGCACGGCTTTCTCTCTCCGAGACGGAGCAGCTGTCCGGGAATTGGATGTGGGGCAAAGCTGCAAGGGAACAAGGAGGGAGGACAGAAAGCAGCGACTCCCCATTTTCTACAGGTTCTAACGAGCATTTGTATTTTTGTCTTAGATGAGCAGATGCAAAACCCAGCCCGTCTGTCTTTAGGAGACTTCAGCTCTCTCAAGAAGCAAAGCAACAATTTCTCTTCTCAACAGCCATTTTTATTGCTTTTGACAATACACCATTGGAGGGAAAAAGAAGTAATTTTCTGCTATTCTTTCACTTCTGTTAGAGTAAGTAAATTCCCTGGGACTACTGATAAAAGGTAAATGGTTAACTTTGCAGCCAAGCTGACAATGCAAGTAAAAAGAGTTGGAAATTGCCCAAAGCAGGCTTCTCGTATAAGAATAGCACCACAGAACTGCCCAAGTAACCACTCTGCGGAGTAATTAATGAACATTTGCACAGAGAACAAGTTCTCACAGCCACTGCTAACAAGACTGAAAGTCTGTGTCTCAAGATGACATAGCAGAGGCTCAGACTTGAAAGTGTCAGCAACGTTTAGTTCAAGCCAACAGTAATCAACAAAAATCCTTCCACTCATTCCAACGGGCTTTGGCGAAGGTCCCTCTCGCACTCACGCATGCAAACACACACACAATCTTTCAAAACAGCCAGAAACAGTATCCTGAATCACGCCTTCAACTCCCAGCTCCCGCCACAGTCCAGCCTTCATCTACAAAATAAATATGCACGGGTTTAACAGTGAAGAATATTTACTCTCCTTCATTTGATACATTCCATAAAGTGCTATGTTTCTAAATTATACTGAGTTAAAACAATATCTCGCTCTAGTATTTTAAATACAATAAATATAGAATAAGCTGTGTGCAACTTCACTGGCGAGTTTTATTCTTTTTTTAGTAGATATACTAAATTTAGTAATCAAAATAGCCTCCAATAGCACTCCCTGAAAAACTAGTAAGAAGTTATAAATAAAATCACATCCTTCAAAGATATCCTACACACTTCTTCTGTCCACATTGCACGGATAAACGTAGTGTTCCTGTGAGCATATGGAGCGAAGACAAATAAGGAAGCTGAAAATTACCTAACAATAAAATGCAAAATCATACAAGTTAATGCTACACATCCTCCCATAAACAGTCTGTTTTCTACATTTAATCTTGGTGCTTACAACCCAGTTCTTCTATTCCCCTGGAAATTAAAAAACTCTTCCAGGAGGAACTTCTTGCAAGATACGGGTGGATTCATCTTCATCTTGCTCCTTTTTACTGCAAAGTGGAAAAGATTCTTGAACAAACTGCCGACACATTGGACACTGCTGAAAATACTTGATGCAGCCATCACACAAGCAGGCGTGCCTGCAAGGCAGGAGTACCCAGTTCACCGTGCCATTTTGGCAAACGACACAGTCTTTACTGTTTTCTTCATGCAATTCTGGTTCATCTTCAGCCAGTCCAGCCTTTTCTAGCAAGCTTCTGTCAGTGCTTCTCTCAGCAGGGGACGTATCGCTGGAAGAGGGTGCAGTACTATTTGCAGACATGAAGAGTTGCTAAAATACACATATATACAAACATTTAGAAGTCGTCACACTCTCCCCCAATACCTGAACACACGCAGGCAATGCCAGTTCCACTGGGTCAGATTCACTGGTTTCCACTGGGTCAAACAGTGCCAGACTCACTCTTTGCGCAAGTCCTCTGACAGCTGCCCCGCCTTCAGTTAAAGGTATTTTAGAAGCATAAAATTACATAAAACACTCAGAAAATATTAAGGATAAGTCGTCAAATCCTAGCTGAATCCAACCAATGCACACGTAGGAACTTCAACAGAACTGCACAGGCTTTGAACAGCCCAGGTTTCTGTTTGTGGTGTTATCATTCTCTCTGCCTAGAGGGATGCTTCTACCCATTCCTACCAAAAAATACATCCACCAAGCTGTCAAATCTGCTTCACTCAACCCATTCTCCTCTTGCTCATATTACAATCCCCCACTCCTTTTTGTCTTATGTGAGGCGCAAATTCTTCTGGGCACGCTCTCTGAATCAAGCCAGTAACCTACCATGCAGCCAAAGATGCCCATGGAGAGCACAGTACACAACTACACAAAATGCAGCTGCAGAGTTATTTCTATTCCATTTAAGCAGTATTTTTACAATGGTAAGCTTTCTTTTCATGTGTGGTTAAGGGGATCAACAGGGAAGTTCACCTGGATCAACTTTGTCAGCAAAAAATGGCCAGGACAAACATTTCTTTGGACAAATCTATTTCTGAATGAATGCTAATCGAGTCAATAGAATTCATTTGGCCCAATTTCCAGCTTATCAATACCATACATTGTGTTTTTTATCACAGTAATATAAAAGTGCATCACACAGAATCACATCATCAACTGCCTGCCAGACACTGGACAAAGACAGTTCCACAACATGCACAGATAAGGAAAATTGGAATGGAATAACAAGAACATTGGTTGAGCTTGTAATAGTATGTGCTAGACAGATTCCCAACCTTTGTGCATGTATCGCAGTAAAAAGAAATTAAAAAAAGTTTCTTCTGAGGCAGTATAGGAGAAAGTGCTGGTTTGAGAGACTAACAAGGAGGCGACAAATGTTCTGTAGAGAGGAAGCGTTCGACAGCTAGTTAATTTCTTACTGCTGCTTTAATAAGTGGACACAACCTAGCCCTCCTCGACTAGAATCAAGTAATTTCTCCAGGAAATCCTGAATATTTTCATATAAAATATTTCTGTACAGTAACTTTGGCTGGAACTACTTAACTGATAAAATAATTTTCACTATTATCCAGTTCTTTGCATTACAATAAAAGCCTTATACTAATTTTGGCTCCTGAAAGCCTACACAAACTAAATTTAACGCTGTCACCCAAATGAAAAAAGACTCAGTATGTGGCTTACCTTCAGGTCATGGTATTGACCTTGAGCTAGAAGTAGATACTGATATAATATTCTGCAGGAAAGTCTGTAGCTCTCATCAGGAATGTGAATTACAGCCACCATTGAAATCTAGCCAAAAAAAAAAGGCTATGTTTAGTAACATTCCTTTTCTTTATATGATTCATATAGAACAGTTTGCTTGAAAGATAGCTTGCTTCGTTATAACCTCCGATCTGCTTATTTCCTTAGACAATCAAGACTTCAACAGCATTGTCTTCAAGCACTTCTCAAAAAAATACGCTGAATAAGGCAAAAAAAAGAGATGTGGCAGAAGATAGTACTTCAGCTTTCTGCCCCAGTTTCCCACGGAGCCCTTCCATGGCCAGTTTGCTGTGGAGACCCGCTCCACCTGCTCTCACCTAATGGAATTAGGCCCCAAAGCAAAAAGGCACCTAAGCACATGCTTAGGACCTTCAGTCCTCCTGAAGAAAGTGCTTACGCGGCTGAGGTAGGGCTTGATCACAGTGTCACTGGTGTGCCTCGGAGAGGCGACCGGCCAATGATTTCAAGCAGAAGTAGCAGCTCCTGCACTCCTCTGCCCGCTCCGCTGACCCACGATGAGCTCCTCCCAGATGGGAGAGAAGCTGACAAACTGCAAAAAGTGTCCCACAGCAGCCGAACCCCAAGCGGGCGCACGCACCCAAGTCCCAAACAATGTCTGCAGCCGCATCCCGGGCTGTCTTCAACACAAGAAACGACGCTACCAGCCGAAGTCTGAGTGCAAAATTACAAGGGAACATCTAAAAGGCAAACTCTACTTCCTGCCACTTCCCTCACGAACACACCAACCACAGTTTTTAGACTCAAAAAAACCCCAACTTTTAGAAGTGCTGCTGATTGGTTTGTAAACCAAGTAGGCAAAAGACAAATTTCACTGGAAAGGATTATGAAAGGACCCCATGGGCTGACTTTAGAGTCACTTTTCTGAAAATAAAAGCACTCAAAGCTTGCATGCTGTGCCTAATGCTCCTCACCCTGCCCAAATTACGTAATAGCCTCTAAAAAGCAGGAAAAAAGAAAGTGAAATTCAGTGCTATTGTAGTTCTCAGAAGCTGTCAAAAGAGAAATGAACTACAGAAGCAAGCTGTTTTGTTTAAAAAAAAAAATTAAAGGCAAACCACTTCAAAATCCACTACATGGCTAATTACATGCAGAGTTTAAATACATATGAACCTATACATATGCATTTATACCAACTGAATTTACTATTCTTTGGGAATAAGGTCTTTTCTTCTAAATCACAATGCCTAAAAAAAAAAAAACCCGACAAGCCCTACACCGCTATTAGCTTTGTTTTGGAATCTGGAAGCCATTAATTCCCCATCAAAATGACGGACTTTGTATTTTGATAATAAGAGTTTAAAAGGTAACAGTTGTAAATTGTATTTGTATTTGTGTTATGTCATCCCACCATAACATAAGTTCTTTCTCAATGATGATGCACGTCCTCAATTCATAGTTTGTTCAGACACCTGGGCAACTTTTTAACTGACTGGGACTAGTTCCTAACGCAAGCATCTCGATCTTCGAGCTATTGTCTCCTCTGTTATGCTGTCCTATCGTATAGAAATACATACAGAAATATATTCTGCTATGATCTAGCAGAAATGCTGCGCTGTCCGATTACAGAATCCCTTCTCCTGGAGCTGAGCACGAGAAATTTTCTCTCTTTGTAAACACTCGTACACCATAATCAAGTTACTCTCGATCTTCTGGTTTATATACAGGCTTAAGATCTAGGTCTTCTTCCACTTCAGCCCTTCCTGTCTTCAAATAATTTCTGTAACTCTTATATATGGCCGCGCTAATTTTCTGGAGCTAGAGGAAAATTACGGCACAAAACCAAATAGGTCACGAATACAGTTCGGATGAAAATTAGACCCCCAGAAAAGAGATACTGGAACACCATCCATCATGACGGACACACACACACACACAAATAATTCAAAATGGAGCTTGATGCACTGATGTGAGAAACTGTATCATCCCTTGTGGAAATACCGCACTGGCCACAGGGGCAAAGATCCCTTTCCACACTGTATTTATATTTTACAAGTCTGTTTCAACAACAACATACACAATTTGTCTGGCGAGGAGTTCAGCTAGAGTTACTGCTTTGACCATATTCTAGTTGTGTTACTCTTCTCCAAAACCAGGGGAAAAAATACCTCCTCAACTCTCCTTCCATGCCTTTCTTCTATGTTCAGGAACAAAAGAGTGATGTTACAAGTTCATGTCCATGCTAATGTCAAACACATTCAAATATGAAATTTACAGTCTCTTTATATTAAACTAATCTGAGCTCTAAAGATACTTGGATGTACTAATCTTGGAAATGATGGGAACAAGAGGGAGGAAAGCAGTCCTAAGGTCAGGTGATAAGAAGCCAAGGACAGGCATCACTTGGGAAAGGAACAGATTTCTTAGGCACTGATGTGACCACAAACAATTTCCAAATGAACGTACGGAAAAGCGTCCAGTGGATTTAGGCAGTTTGCTTCTGAGCTCACTTGTATTACTGTTCCAGCAGTTACTGGTATCAGAACTGCTGTCAGATTATCAACCAAATTAAAAGATGAGAGATAAAAGTGTGTCCCAAATCGTTCCAAAAAGAATCGGTCTCTTCAGAGTTTAGAAAGGATATTGAACTGCATGTGACAAGGCTGAAGCCTGTAAGAGAGTAGGAGGAGACCTTTCTGGGGAGCTGAGTATCTCCTATCAGTCTACTGCAAGACCTTCACACCTTCCTGTAAATGACCTGGAGCTGGCTATGGTGAGACGTAACGTGGTGCATTACATAGACTTGGGCCTATTGCAGAAATGCAATTTCTACATTCCTAACAGTCAAGTCAGCAATCAGCTCAAACATCTGTGCCAGACACTAAAAAAAAAAAAAAAAATCCTCCTACCTTACCAACAGCAATCCAAACGATGGTATCAGCACATGAGCTCCACCACAGGTTTATGTGACCAGAAAAATCAGACTATTAGCATACTCACCTACCACAACCCTAGCTCATCTGACCACAGGGCTTACCACAGAGACCTTTGCAGATATGAGCTTTGTGAAAATCATAAACATCTTTTGAATGGCACACTTAATTTTTATATAACAATTACCCTTACTCTTCTGCTATGCTCCCCTAGAAACATCAGTGGCAAAGTTAGGGATCGGATTCTAGGGGACAGGGAAAGGTAGCTATTCTATTCAAGCCTCTCTCCCGAAACATTCAGCCCTTAAATACAGTGACCCTAAAATATATTCTTATAGTACTTACAATATCATATATTTCTCTGTCTTCTTCATCCGCTAACGTCAACAGTGCTATCAACGGATACCGCGATCTAGGCACCGGGCCAAAATCGACAACTTGAGCATCTTCTGGTAACTGACAATATTTTTCTTCCTTGTCATTTTTTTTAATGCTTTATACGTGTCAAGGAAAACAATCAGTGTCCCTGCAATTGTAGACAAATGTGACGTTTGCATAAAGAATATTTTTCATCATATTTGTTCATAAATACATTGTGCCAAGCAGTGCCGAGTGTTCACAAGTCTCGACACTCCCCGTGCCAACAAATTAGCATATTTTGTCAAAACAATTTAAAAAAAGGATACAAGTACTGTTGTCGATAGAGGTATTCACTGTATAGAGCATCTTCTAACGCCTGAGGAGTCTTTATTCTGAAGCAGTAGACATGTTTCTGCAATGCTTCGTGGAGTTTTTGAACACTGCAGCCCCAGTAGCATGTAAGAATACAGTCTTCCAGACAATCAGGTGTCAGCGTTATACCCTCTTGTAGAAAGAAGATAAGAATTTCATTAACTCATCAATGTGTAGGAATTATGGAACTCCTAAGTGTGGGTTCTTAAAGGGCAGCAGGCAGAAAACAACTTCAGTGTCCCAGATTTTTATTGCTATAATCTAATCTAAGAATTTAGACAAGGTTTAGCGCTTATGAAAGTCCATGGAGATGAGGAAGTGGGTGTGAGGAGATAAAATGGCTGATTAAGCTAACAAAAGTTGCATGTGCATTTTACAAAGGGTAAATTTTAACTTCTGCTAACATTTTACATGCTCACTGGCAGACCCAAGAGCACAACCCCTAGCCCAAAGTCCATTCCCTCTTTAGATAATAGCATTAATTGGATCGCAGGCCTACAACACCCTCTCTGGTCTCAAAGAATAAGGCCCTCTCGATCATGCAAAAGGAGGATGAAAGGAGGATCTATGTGCTCCATTTCTTTTCTAAAAATCAAGTACCCAACCCATTAACTTCTAAACATTTACTGCACGAATAGGAGCAGAACTCTTGAAAAAGTCCCACCAAATTCAAGTGCTCAAATCTCCTGAAAAATCCAAGTTACCTGAAGACTAAATTATTGGGTTTGGGCATTTTGTTTTGGGCGTTTTTTTAATGTTGGGGAAGGGATAAAATTGCTGTAGCCCTTTTCTCGTTCCTAGGAAGGCTCCACATCTGTGTTGCTGGAAGATGCTCAGCCTCATGTACTACTCCCCAGTGATGCAGGAGGGCATGAATTTCACTGCCTATATAGGTGATTTCAAGGATGTTAGGAATTACTCGAACTCTGATCCAAGTAGATATTTAAATTCAGTTTCCACTGAAGCACAACTAGAAAGAGAGGGAGGGCTTTTTATTATTTATTAGGGTTTTTTTTTTTCTAAAAGTGGCATGCTTCCAAACACCACTGGAGATCTGGACTTAGATTTAAGTGGGCGACATATATTCTACAGGATTCTATAATTCTGTGCAGTTTACAAAAACGCCCACAGTAGCTGGTAATCTGCAAATGTTTTTGCTACTTAAAAAAAATCTGTGATAGCAGGAAGTATTTAAGTACAGTTTAGTTCTTATTAATGAAACATCCAAATATTTCACTTCTAAAAGCACCACATTTATAAGCTGTGTAAAAATTATTTCTGTTGTAACGATGGGAGGAAGGGTGTTTGAGGAATTTTAATAAAGGAAAAGGATGAGAGCAAGAAAACATAGTACTAAGCTTGAGAACCCAAACTGAAATCAAGCACATCAGAAATCCACTGACTTGTTACTGAAGCTGTAGCAGGATGAGGGATTTCTAACCCAAAAGGATTCTTCACTTGTCTCATCCGCTTTTTCAGAACTCTTGTGCTGGATTCTGTTTCTTCAGAGTTTCTCAGAATAACAGGAACACCCAAGCCAAACCTATGAGACATGAAACAAGAAGAACAAGTGGGTTTAGTGTTAGTGTTGACATATTTGAATTTTTCTCCAGCTCTAAATAGCAAGCAGCACAACAAATAGAGCTAGCTTGGCTTTACAGAGTATCTGCTAGGATGCACGTGTAATATAGCCTGCCAATCTGACTCCAGCTGTTTGCGGCAGAAGGTAGGAGTCTTCACAGCGATACAGAAAGTCTATAAAGGGGAATACTTTACTCCTGCAACATTTCCAGAAAGAGAATAAAATTAATGAGAGCAGTCAATGCCCTCTAGTGGTAAACGGTCAGCCAGAGCTTCCTCCCAATTGACATGCTGCACATCCCGTCACAGGACCAAAATAAAAAAAAAAAAAAAATCACTGCTTGCAAAGATGGAACAGCCTTAATGGACTGGGTGCTCAAAAGGAAGACCTCAGAGTAAATCATTCAGCCCTAAGATATTTCTACCCGTAACTACAGCCAGCAAGATGTTTTTACGCAATACTAAGATCCTGATTCCCCACGTAAACCTCAATTACAATAATATGCTGATATTAAATCAGCGGCTGTGAAGCCTCTGCTTTGAGCCAGAAACTAAGTGCAAAATAGTCAAGATCTGAATCAAAGCTGAGACTCTAAGACCCCTTCAAAGCCGAAACTAGCACGTTAGCCTGTCCTGGTTTGAGGGAAAACAGGACCAATTTTGTTCAGTAACCCTATTTTCTAACTATGCCCCTTCTAACGGCTGAAATTACCAGCATGTTGTGCAGAAACTGTTCACTCTCAGGGTGATAAGACCCATGTTTATCCTTGGTGCCAAGGAAAGGGATGCAGAGAGGCTCTTGCTTATCCTTATTGCTGTAACAGCCAAGGGCAGCCAGCTGGGTTACTCGCCCTGTTGGAGGGTGGGAAGCGGAAAAGCACAGAGGGGTCGCACCTGCGCAGAGGAGCGGACAGGACAGGGGACCCAAACTGACTGACAGGGTATTCCATCCCATTGGCATTGTGCTCAGGATAAAGCCGAGGGATCAAAGGCCTCTTCCTTCAATGGCCGGCGTCCAAGGAAGACTCGGTTCGTCTGCCTTTGATCCTGATCCATAATCCACATCCGGAATCCAGTTCCCATCCGTCACTGAGTCCAGTCTGGGACTTCCCAGTGCCTGCTGGTGACGTGACTGTCATCCTGGGAACTTCATACGGTTTTGTATATATTTCCTATTTTCTTTTTATTACTTTATTCTTTATATTTCATTAAAGTAGTTTAGTTCCTACTAAACTCGTCTCTCTCTCTCTCTCCTGCACTGCAGAGAGCACACGCTGTGCAGGAGAGAGGGAGCATCTGTCGCTCTGCCTGCCCGGGCCAATCCGGCCCAAACCATGACATAGCCCAAGTGATATTCTAACCCTAACAGGACAACAAAGCAAAGCTTCAGAAGTTTAAACACTCTGAATCAAAATAAAAATCAAAGAAAGTGAGGAAGAGTATTTTGGGATGATTTCTGACATCAGTTAAAAAACCCAAGATCTTCATATTGCCTGAGGCTTTTAAAAGAGCCATTAGAGAAGATCAGGATCTACAAAACAAGTTCCACAACAGACTTCCTTTTACACTCGCCTAAAAATAATTCATTTTTTAAGGTGATAGCAGTAACTTTCAATAATGAAAAGCCGATTAGAGAAACTGTCCCAGATATGCAATCAGAAGACTACTTCGGAGACTGAAGAGATTTTCTTAACTGCATTAATCCAGTCCTATCTCATTAGCAAGGCAACAGGGAGAGGCTGTGGGAGTCTTTTGTTAATGCATTTTAGAAAACAGTTATTAATTAGCTCAGGCTGTACTTTCCTGAACTTGTGCTTTTGTCATTGCCACCTGTACTGTTGAAGTGATGGCCTGTTTAATGGCTTTGAATGTTGGTTTACGTAGTCACCAGCATATTGGGTGCTGGAAAACTCTGAATGACGTGAAGCATCGGCTCTTCCCTGCATCGACTGTTCCCATTTCGTATACCGAAATAGCAGCTGTTACAGTAAGATGGGTCTCATATCAATAACTCAAGCTGAAAAGGGCACTACCAGCTTCAGTGTAATCAGCTTGAAAATTGCTAAAGTAATTTCACGTACAATACAGCTCTGAGCCAAACAGACAATTTTGTGGTGTAACTGCTACTTTTTCCTGGGTTTAAAATCTTTTCCAACTCCTCATGTGTCAAAGAAAGAACAAAAGCAGAGCTTTTACTGACATTGAGCTCCTTTCTATTGATTCATGTTGGAGGGGTGCCCTTTGTAAGATGAAAGGGGAAAAAAACATCAGTCAAAACTGATTTTCAAGATGAGGAAACTACTTCAGGAAAAAAAGAAAAAAGCTCAAAAGCAACAACCTGCTCCTGGCAGTTTAACAAATATTTGCCTTTGCCATTTACCATCTTGCCTGCCTCAGTGTCACAGATACACCAAAGAGGAAAGAGATTGAGCTGGCAGAAAAATACTTCATACTTATTACTCCATCTTTGAGAAATTCCTTTGGTTTGCTAGCCTTTGATGGAAACATTTGCATTTCTTCAATGATGTAACACGGGGCGCTCAGCCGTACTTAGTTTGTGCGCACGGAGGGTCAAATCTCCGTCCGATGCAAGTAAACACAACCACGCTGGCTTCACTGGGGCCGTAATGAAGTATTCCAGCTAAACATCTTACAAAGAAACCAGGTGCGGCAGCTGTTTCACTTCTTCAATATCCAAAACTCAATGGAGCTAATCTCTCCAGCCGCACATAAAGATGCCCCCTGTTTTATACCATCTGGCTGATTCTGAAGTAAAAACCCTGTTCTTTGGAAACTTTCTTCGCTGGTCGAAAGCAACAGGATAACCACTATGAAAAGCAGCCATAGAAAAAAGCCTCTACTACACTTTTAGCAGCAGCTGAAGGCAGAAAGGCCTTTCTGTACAACAACACCGTACAGTGCTTCTGTAAATTTTAAGGTAGTATTCACTGTATGAAGGATCAATAAAGATATAATTTTTGGTTTATGATCTAAGAGTCTAGTAGCCTAGATAATTAGCCGGTGTAGGGGGAAATGAATTTATTCAGAGCAATGCTAGTTTAGAAAAAGCAGGAGTTTCCAATGGTTTTGTTCATTAATTAGTTTCTTCAAAGAGCTGTCTGGACCTTAAACAGGTGCTGAGCCAATAGCGCCCCACAATACAAGCATCCATCTCTAGCTAAAAAGACAACACCCAGCACCCTGTTCAGCTAATCCAAATTCCCCTTCATTCCTACGCCCAGAGCATCTATTGGGCCGGCTCTGGAAGCTACTAGGGCAGTAAACTACTTAGACACTCTGAGCAGAGCCACAGGCATCCAGGGCTGGCCGTAAATACAGACGCTCATCAAATCAGTATGTGATTTTGGAAATGAAAACATTTAACATTCCTAAGCAGTTGGTGTTTTTCAGGCTGACTGACACCGTCATGAACACATCCATAAAACAAGCTGACAGTTGATGCTGAAAACGATGGGGGAAACAAAATGTCATTACAGCAGTATATCAAGTGTTATGTACTGATACGACACTATATGCATTTATAGTACTCTGTGTAGCAAATAAAGGATCAAGTTGTTTTTGTGAGTAAGTTCAAGAGCACTTAAACTGTAAGTGCAGCTGCAGACACGCTGAAGCTGCTTGGAGGCTCTTGGTCATATGGCCGCGGTACAGCAGAGTTCAAAGGTGGCATAAAATATCTCTGAGCAGCTGGTGACACACGCACTCACATACTTGTACGTGCTGAGCTCCTGGCTACTGCTTCTACTTGAATAACAGTTCCGTAACAAACTGGTTCGAAGACAGTTTGCATATATTTCCCTGAAGTGCAATAATATCTGGCACAGATGCACCTAGAATCTCTGATCCAGAAATAAAAACGCATCCGCTTGGTCCTCTGCACGCCCTGTAGCCCAAAAAGCATCAATGGACACTTGTACAAATGTAGGGATCTTCTGGCACACCTATTTCAGACATTTTACCGCAAAGGATTGCGAAGCATTTATTCTAAGCAGATAAATAATGATTAAATTGATAACAGATCACTGGTTTGGGATATACATGCAGGAGATGTATTTGAATCATGATTCAGTATCATTTTTTTGTAAAGATAATATTTTTAAAGAACTGATGAAGTGAAACAGGAAAAGTGAAGGGGATGGCAATATAATACTGTCAGTGTGCAGTGGGACACAGAGAATTATTAAGATTTCTACCACCTCTCTCTACAAGTAAATAATGACGTGAAGCTTCATCCAGCAGAAAGACAACAAAAAGACCAGTTTTGCCTTCACTACCACCTACCCAGCACTAGGGGAGGCAAGGCAAAACAAGAACAAAAGCTTTCCATAAAGCATACGTGAAAGATCAAAAGATGCGCTTCATTCACACCGAAAGCAATAGCTGGTGTATGTTTGAGCCAGTGGCAGCTAACAAAGTGATGTAAACAAGGGAAAGACTGCACTAAAGAAAAAGTCAAGCAGAGTATTTCTAAGCTGCCAAGTGAATAAACAGCTACAGCTAAAACATCTGTAATTCAAAGACAGACAACGGAAGGAAAACACCGAAGCACAGCACTACAGGTATTAATGTCAAACCAATGGGAGGAAATGCGATAACTTAAATTTATTCTCTTCAGAAGACACACAAGTGCGGTGTATCCACAATTCCTACATAAAATATTCTGATTGCTAATCAATGCTCTCTGCTTGGCAAGCAGTTACATTTACAGACACTCCTGAGTCAGCAGGAAAACACACAGAACAGTGCTACGGACAGACATTCAGGGCCCGGTTTCTGAAAAAGGCAACAGTGACATCCTTGCTGGACGCTCTCAATCACGAGTAGGAGAGTGTCTTCCACGCATCACTCCTCTAGACATTTCAGCAGATGAGTTGTTTAAGGCTCTTCCCCATCCCACTCCCAGCACCCTGTCCGGTTCACCTGAAACACCCTCTCCTGCTCTGAGCTTCAGCAGTGTAACAGTCTGGTGCCCTGCCAGCAGTCCTGGGTCCTCTCGCACCTCAGTAACTACCCTGCCTTAAAGCCTGGCAGATTTAGCTGTGAACCCGTGTAACAGCAGGCACCTTACTTGATATCTGCTCATTTTACCTACCAAGATTTGAGACGTCCCTCTCCAACGGTGCCAAACTTTTCCCTTAAAGCAGCCCTCCCAGACCCCCACCTTCCCACTCAGGCTCAGCTCCTCTCCCAGCCACCCTGTTTTCCCCACAGCTTTCATCCCCCTCTTCTCTTGCAGCCCCTCTTTGCCTACAGTTAGTTCCACCCCTCCTTACCCTCCTTTCTTCAACACAACCCCACTTCCCCGACCACCCCCAGGCCTCACACACCCATCCCCACTATCCCACCCCAGGGCCGCCCACACCCCGGAGCTCATTCCCCACAGAGCGCCAGCTGCCATTACCCCCCGTCCCACGCTGTACCGCCTCATCACACCGCCAGACCCCCGCGGCCAAGGCCCGTCGCCCCCGACCGGCCTCCACGGGAAGGGCCGGCCCCAGAGGGCCGGCGCCGGCTGCCCCCACGGCCGCACTCACCAGCCCAGCACCAGGCCGCTGGTGACGAGGAAGCAGACGAACACCACGGTGATGTAGAAAAGCGGTGAGTACTCGTAGAGGGTGACGAGGAACACGGCGGCCATGGGGCCCAACCCCGCCGCCCCACGGCGGGAAAACAGCCAGGCCGCGCCGCCCACCTCACCATCGACCCCACCGGCTCTTGTAGCCGGGCGCATGCGCGGCGGCCGAGTGAAGCCATTGCCCTCACCTTGCCCGGAGGTGGGCGGGGCCAAACTGCTGAGTGACAGCCCGCGAGTTTCCCAGCTGCCCGGAGTTGGTACAGAGCCTTAAAATGATTAATTTTTTTTTTTTTAAAAAAAAAGCGAATGTGCCCATCCGGCACAATCCGCCGTCAAACACCTCCGTGCCTTCACCGTGGCAACCCCGGCGCTTGGAAAACTGACTTGGAGGAAAGATGGGATGCTGCCAAATTCCTCCCGCCGGCTTTAATTCTACATGGAGCGCTACAGAAATACGTTTTGCATCCTGATGTGGATAACCTGGATAACCAGCCTGCCCATGCAACACCGCACGAGGAAATTAAGAGGAGATTAAGTGACGTTTCCCCAGCTGCTCAGCCACCCTGTGCTTCCGCAGTGTTTACTGAAGGTCCCATTGAAAATCTGCAATTTGACTTTAGCAATCTGGCCCTTAAGTCAGTAATGTAATTCGCGAGCGGTTGTAGCTGAGATGCGAAGCCTTCATCTATACTTTCATTCTCTGTGAGCAAGCAAAGCAATCCTATTTTTAATTCAGTATCGCCGAGAAGGCAGTTTCTTTTCTGTCAAAGCACAAAAAAGGCCAGATCCTTCCTCCAGCACCAAGGCAGCACTCCACCAGCAGCCTGTTGAGAAGCGTCTGCCTCGTGCTCGCGGCTCATATTCGTGATTTGTGTGCTCCAAATCCTGGTTTACTTCCAGAAATAGGCTCCACTTGTATAAACCAGTGTTACGGTTTGAGAAACTCAGGACAATTTATTGTCCTTTCGGCGATTATTCTCTCACCCCATGACACCTCCCCACCCAGGAAGGGGAATCAGGAAAAACAAGGAAACCCGAGGGTTGAAATATAAACAGATTTAATAGAATAGGTAGATAATTAACAGTAATAACACTAAAGAACCAGTTACCAATATAAAATACCCAAGGATTAGACTCAGCCTCTTCCATCCGTAGGAAGCCGTGCGCTTCCAGCAGGGGACAGCCAATGTGGGACACTGCGAGCGCTGCGGCTTTGGGAGGAAGGGCTCAGGGCTCCCACACCAGGGCAAGAAGCTTTCCAGATCACCGCCATCAGGGGAGAAATTACTCATCAAACTTCCTAATTTCTCTTGACTGTGCCGTGCATGATGTGAAATAACCCTGTTGGCAGCTTGGGGCAAGTGCCCGGGTCTCGTTCCTCCTCATCCCTGCACCTGGCCAGCTCGAAAACACAGAGACCTTGAAACCTGCACACCGTGGCTGGCTGTAAAGTAAATATTTTCACAAATTCAGCCACTAGAGTCTTGTAAAAACAGAGTTTTTCCAAGCACTAGAAAAGAGCTTATTGAAAAGTGAAATTACTGAAAGGGAAATCAGTCCTGTGTTGCTCAAACCAGGACAAGAAGTAGTACCACGAGCAGCAGAACTTACGGAGTCTCCTTTCTGTCTCCTGCTTGAACTTTCCTCACGTTGAGGCTGTTTTCACAGCCATTTTTCTGTGTGTACTTCAGTAAAGGACGTGAAGTTACTAGTAGGCCTCACAAGTGTAACCTCCTGTAACCGCAGTCACCCCGCCACCCCGGCCTGCTCCTGGCCTTGCCTGCGGGCCAATATCCCGGCCGGGCCGGCGGATCAGGGCTTGAACACGCAGCCCTTGTCACCCTGAGGGCACACGAACCGCTAAGAAGCCGAATCCCCCCATTCTGAGCCGAATCCCCCCATTCTGAGCCGAATCCCCCTATTCTGAGCCGAATCCCCCCCATTCCGAGCCCGCTCCCGCCGCGGCCAGGCCGTACCCGAGGCAACACG
>VZSF01010149.1:407383-454256 GCA_013398295.1 Chionis minor | reverse complement strand
CGAGTCGGCGGCGGTTGGGCGGTTGCGCGCGCGCAAGATGGTGAGAGGAGCACGCGCCGCCTGAGGCGAAGGACCGGGCCCGGGGGTGGGGGGGAGCCCGGCCCCTCCGAGGCCTTTCGGGGCGGGGTGTCCCCCGCTGAGGCGGGAGCGGTGGCCGCGCTCGGCGGGCCGGGGAGGAAGTTCTGAGGGGAGAGCAGGTGCCTCGGGGGGGGCGGGCGGGGGGCAGCGTTCTCCTCAGGGCCAGCCGCTGCCCTTCGGGCTGGGGAGGTGCCGCCGTGAGGAGGAGCTCCGCCGGCCCGGGTCGTGCCGGGCTCACCTGCTGCCCCGCCGGGAAAGGGACCTGCTGGGTTGTTTTTGTGCTTGGGCGTCGGCAGCTGGCGCGGAGGATGGGGGCGGCCGGAGTGAAGAAGCAGCTGTTTAAAAAAAGGAAATCGTGCCCTGCCCTGCCCGCGGCTCCGTCGGTTTGTGAAAATGTTGAAGTATAACCACATTATGAATGGTGGCTGGGGTTAATCAACAGCAGCACCCTCTACCGCGACGGTGTGCCTGGTGGCCGTGCAGCCCTTCTGTCTCTTGGTTTGACTTTTCTTTAGTTTTTATTCAGCAAAACACTGGTGAGCCACCTTAGCCCCCGGTAGGTGGTCTGAATCTGATGTCACCGTGTGTTTTGCCGGCACAGCCTTCAGCTTCTTTTAAGGATTTATGTTTGTGTGGCTGCGCAGGTATGAAGAAGAGTGCTGCGTACCCTGCAGCGTCTGCTGGAAGGTGTTAGGAAACTGCTGAGCACAGAGGACTGGGAGAAATGCTTCCTTCAGAAAAGAGCATTTGATGCAGAATGCAACTGCAACTTCAAAAGGCAGCCCTGATTTCTATTGTGGTTTTTGTGTGGGTTTTTTTTTTAAGTAGAGACTTGAAATAGTGAGAGTGGATACTAACAACAGTGTGGATCAGAGGGAGCCAAGAACAGCCTTTAAAGGTTAGGGGAAACACGCAAAATAATGAGGCTGCACATACAGTGCCTGACCTGTCCTGTTACAGCAGAGCCTGCATTTCCTCTCCAGCTGTTAAAAGGAAGCAGAGGCGCAAGACTTTGTGCCAGAATTTGGTCAAGATGGAAGTCTTTTTAGGAGTAACCACAAACACAGGATATTTGCAAGATGATTTTGGAAGTGGGAAAGGAGAGACACTTCTCTGCTTTTTGAGGAAGATCTCACAAACAAGACAGTGTTGGACATGAGGAGACAGAACTCAGAGTTTAAATAGTAATTGTCTTCAGATTTGTAGGTAGTGATTTGTCTCAATGAAATAGCTCTTTAATAGAGCTTGTATAGGTTATCTGTCACTATTTATTGGAGCAGTTTTTTTAAAGAAGTCTTGAAATACAGTTGTTTTGGCACAAAAGCCTTGATGCCTTAGGAATTTACAAATACAATAATATGAATAAGCTGGAGATGTTAACTTTTCTTTAGCTGGCATGCATGTCAACTGCAGCGATAGAGGTCGAGTGTATAAAATGTTGCTCAGGAAATGGCAGTGGTTGGCTTGGTGCAGTTTAAAAATTGCATATGTAATGGAAGATAACCTGCATGGTTGCTTGTGCAACAATCGTTTCCTTCCTCATCTTCAGTGCGATGACTAATATGTTATCTGGACATTTCTTCTGAAAACTTGGCGTTAGCAACATACAAGCACATGGGGGGAAAAGTATGCATGCTTTTTGATTAAAATGTCTGTGTGTGTAAATCTCAAAAGTTCAGTTAATATTTTTGTGGGTAAAAATAAGCAGTGACCCTTGATTCTTATCTGTGCTCTTCTGAAATACTCATAGTAGCTCCTGCTATTTTAAATGCTTAAATTACTGTAGCCAGTTTGCTGCCAGTCTAAGGGGCTTCCTTATTTCAGGACTTCTCTTGGCAAACGAACTGTAAGATTTGTTTACTTCTAAGATTGGTGAGAATAATTCCATTTCAGGAATAGCTAATAAAATATCTCTAGCTAACTGTGTGGCTCTGAGGAGGGATATTAAAACCAACAAGCGTTCTTTTATTGTGTTTTTAAAAACTGTTTTAATCTGTGGTTTTTCTAGTTTATTTGTATGTTCTGAAACTTTGGACAAGTTGCATGTAGTTCCACTTTAGTAGAGGTTACGCACATGTATGCGTGACATGGGGATTTTTTTCTGGTTTACTAGAAAGATTTATCTTTCCCTCCCCTCTGCCATTTCCTTTTTGTAGAGTGAATCTCTGGTGGTTTGTGATGTTGCTGAAGACCTGGTGGAGAAACTGAGAAAATTCCGGTTTCGAAAAGAAACCAACAATGCTGCCATTATAAGTAAGTTAAAAACACGTCTGACAAAAATCACAAGGTCTTGCAGAGAATCCTGTCTTCTCTTTTCCTTCCTATGTAATGTTGCTACCGTAACAAATAAATGTGACCCAAGAGCCTGTTTCTTGTATGAACTTCAGTGCTTCCAAATCTACCTGTAGTTTTAGCAATAAAGCAACACTGTTCTTATGATAGGAGACTTCATCTTCTCTTAATAGAGTATTTATACTTAATTGTGACTCAGAGTCTACCACTGGTTGTAAAATGATAGTAAAAAATGTCATCAGAGCACAGTCATTTTGAGTTTGTAAATTTTGTACCCTTTAGGTAGGGGAGTTTGATGTTTTTGTGTTTGACATTTGAGTATATTGCAATGAAGAGAGCTTAGACTGCACTTCTCTCGACTGCAGCGATTTTGTGAAGTCATGAGTTAGACTGAAGAAGCAGAGTAGAAGCACAAGGAATATACTCGTGGAGCAGTGTTAGAAAGCTTCATGCACGCAATGTATAAATGTGTTCAAAAAACATTGATCTATGTTTTATTTTGATTTGTAGTGAAAATCGACAAGGATAAGCAGTTGGTGGTACTGGATGAGGAGCATGAGGTTTGTTAAATGAATTGTAAATAAGAGTATCTTCAGCCTGCAATGTATTGTTGTCTCTAAGGTACTGCCTTAGTTTCAAATTGTTATCAAACTCTTAATCTAATTTGGGTCATGAGCTTATTTAAATGCATGGTCACTCTGCATGTAAAGCACAGCACTATTAATAGTGGAACTATGCAGAAGCAATTGAGTTGACTAATTAATTGCACCAAAAAAAGTTTTTTTTCTAAAGCTGTTATGATACAACTATGTAAAAAGCATCTTTGGCACCTGCTGGCTTTTTGAAGAGATTCCTGCGGTGTTTCCACGTAGATCTGCATATTTGACTCTGAGTTGATCTGCCATCAATTAGAAGCTGGGATTGCTAATCCTCTGCGGACTCTAAATTTGATAGGTGGCATAATAAGGTCAGCCCAGCGTGTAGTGTTTCTTAATGGTACGTAGGGCAAAATTAAATCCTTCCCAGGGATTTAAGCATTAACCATAGCTCTTATTCCCTAGAATGCAGAAATTAATGTAATATTTGAATAGAATGGGGACTTTTTTTTTTTGCTTGCTCAAGGAGGAAGGACTAAATTTTTCAAAACCACCATTTATGTAGCTGATTTTAACAACTACTTTTTGGTGTGTGCTTGCTTACTTCTGTTTAGCACTAGCGTTAGGAAAGCATGGTAGCTGCCAGCAGATCCAACTAGAGCCAAAAATGTTTTCTAAACTCATTATGCCTAAAATAGGGATGATTATTCATGCTAACATTAATTCTGTGCTTAGTCATGGGAATCTATTAGCACACAAGTTTTCCTAAACTGCTCTAGTAATTTGTGCGAGAGATCGTTATCAGTTCAACTGTAGTTGTACATCTAGTTTACAGCTGTTTCACTGTTCCATTATTCCGCTTAAGCCTTCATAGAACACCTTCAAGTGCAAGATCGTTTGTTCAAATACTGCTTGTGTTTAATGTTACCAGGGTATTTCTCCCGATGAGCTAAAAGATGAGCTGCCTGAGAGACAACCTCGATATCCTTCTTGTGCTGCTGGCATTTGGGCTTACTCACTCCTGGAAGCTGTTCAAAATGTTCAGAGTTGGACTTCACCTTTTTAGGCCAATACTTGCCTGTAGTGTGACTTTACTGACACTTTATTGGGGAGATAACCTAGGGATCAGTTGTCCCACTTGTTGAAAGTGACTGACACATTTAAGTCTTTCCTGAGATTTTATTTCCTTTTAGACTGTAATAATGTTGGTGGAAGTAAAGGGAAGCCACGCTGCTGTTAATGTAAAGAAGTGAGTAAAACGTACTCACTTTTGTGTGTGGCTACTTCTAAATATAGGAAAATGCCTGTGTAATTTAGGATGTGTTTTGGCACTTTCTCAGCATTTGGCCCTCGCTATTTTGCTGCAGTTACTGATTCTGGGAGTGCTGTAGGCACGTCATCTAGGGAAGAATATTTGTATTTAAAAAAAAGGGGGGAAAAAAAAAGAGGGACAAGTAAATTATTCTTTAACTAGATGAAATAAGAAGGGTACTTAAGTTATAAGTGAAGAAAATATCTGCCTCCATTATCCTCAAAAGCTGGCTGGCACTATTCCATGTGCCATGCTGAATCTTTCCTTTCATGACCATAGCGTGGTAGGAGGCTATGAAGTAGGAGTCCTAGCTAAAACCCGCATTCAAATGCAGCAGAACACCTGAAACAATGAAGTGCTTAGTCTGCAAAGAAAGAATTTGGCTTTCAGTAAGCCAGAAACATGTTGGTGGGTGTGGGAAGTCTTTTTACAAATCTGGGAGAAGAATATTTGTGATGAAAGGGTGATTGTGATGAAAAGGTTCTCTGAGACAGCCCTTGCGCCCAGCTGTGGTAGAAGTTGGTAAAGACAGGCGGGGTTGGTTCTGAAAGTCAAATATGGAAGTGAAAAGAGGAGAACAACGAGACTACTTAGAAATTTAAAGCATCTTCTAGAAAGGGAGACTTATTTGAGCCTGCATCAACCTCTGGTAACTGAGGATTCTATCCTAATAAAATCATTGATTTCGTAGTTTCTTTAACCTCAGAAAAAACATTTATTGTCTATAGTTACAAGTATCAGCATGATGATGGAAGAGTTTCTTATCCATTGTGCTTTATCTTCTCCAGTCCAGTTGGTGAGTGAACATTGTGAATGGGAGCTACTATATGTTGTAAATACGGGAATGGTTTTTGCTATGGAAGATAAAATGAGTGCTTAATGCTCGAATAGTGGTTCAGATGTTTAAGGCTGGATTTGCTTATGCCACCGCTGGAAGCAAGGCACTATAAAGCTGTGGCATTATCTGGAGACCTTTGGCAGAGAGGAATTGCGCGTCTATTAGCTCCATCCTCACCATCAGCTCATGACAAATGTAGGCACTTCCGTCTGCCCAGAGGTTTTCACTGCCTCTGGGGCTTACGTTTAGGGCACTTAGGGCATATGGTAGAAGAGATTCGCTTTCCCATTTCTGAAGGGAAGTGTTAGTTTCTCGCAGGGCTCACCAGAAGGTGTGGCTTTCTAAATGTCCCTGCCCACTGTGATGGTACGCGCAGCACAGCGGCTGTGCGCAACGACACCCTCCTGTAAAGAAACGGAGCCTGGAGCACTCCGCATCTATTAATGTTTAATATTATTAATATTATTAATAAATTAATATTATTTAACCTAATGAGGTTCCTGCCACCCTCTCCTCAAATCTTGGGGAATCCCCAAAATATGATCAGACAAGGTTTGGGAAATGAGTGAGGAGAGGGCTGGAAGATACCTCCTCTGTTCCTGAGGGTTTCTGCTCAGCTCTGTCCATCTTGCTATTCAGGTGTTACTGTGTTACTCCTGCCTACCCGTGAAAGGAACAGGACCCTGTAAAAGGGTTAGGATGGGATTAGAGAGGAGGGTTTTCCAGGGGGCCTGTATGCAATGGGCCTCCAAACAGTGCTGTGATATGAAGGGGCTGTCGCAGATAAGGGTGAACAGGAGGAAAAGGGGGCTCCATAACCCAGATCCGGACAGGTAAAAGTGCTGGGTGAACAGACTCAAGGAGAAAGAGACTCTAATCTTAAGTCGTGCCAAATTTATGTAGAGCAGCAGCTTCCTCTGCTTGTGTCACAGCAACCCTCAACATAAACACCTGCGCAGGGAACTGTAATTTTAATAGACGCCAAATAACCTGCGACTTGATTTGGACTTACAGAGCTGAATTGCTCCTGTGGTTTCCGTCTGTGTTCTGAATTGTAATAGGGTAGCTTGCTGGTATTACTGGATAATCCTTGTTATCCTCTAGGAGAAGATAAACTGATTGCATTGTTTTACCCTTCATTACTCAGAACTAGAATAACTAGGTAAGTGAAAGAGTTTAGCAACTAGTGAGCATACTCTTCTGTAGTTATCTGAGAATCTTTGTATGAATGGTATAGGTGTTACTTCTGAAGGGTGAATGTTTTGTGAGTTAGAACAGCAGTAAGAAACTTCCTGGGAAACCTTAAAATAGCAAAGCAGGCAGACTTGTAGTACTTCATAGGGAAAAAGAGCTTAGACGGTGTTCTTTATGAGTGGCAAGATTTAGAAGTACATTCATCTAGAAACTTCTTAAGTTACTTCTAAAGAAAAAGCTTTTTTATTTCCCCTTGAGGTTTTCTATTTCAAAAAATTTTCTGCAAACTGAAGTTAGTGGTTAGACTTATACTGGAGTCAGAAATATTGAACTGTTAGTTGGGATGTTAAACAGCAGTTAACTTCAGCTGTGACAGGAGCTGCTCTGTGTTCAGGGTGGGGGGAGTCATTTTGAGCTACCAATTCACTCAGGGGATTTGGGGAGAGATTAAGAGAAAGAACAAAAAATTCAAACTGACTTGATTTGTTCTCGGTTTGACTCCAGCTCAAAGGCTTATGCTGTAAAGATCTGTAACTAGTGAAGACATGGGAATCTTCCAGAAATAGCAAGAGGGTGAAGAATTGAACATAGTGTAATCAGCGCACTACTGTAGTGGCAGGAGGTACTGCTTTGTTGGCTGTTGTGTTTCAAGTTTCACTGCTGCAATACTTGATGATAGCTCTGAGCAGAAATACAGGTACATGTTGAGACCACCAGTTTAAACTGCACAACTGTTACTTCTGGAGATGCTTTTCAAGTACTAGATATGAAAGTAAGAGCAACGATGATAATGTATATAATGAAGTAGGTCACTCTTCTGAATGGAGACTTCAGCTTTCAATTTGGGTTCTTTAAAAAAAAAAAATTTATTTTTGAAGTGTTGCAGTCAAACTAACTAAACAATCCTTTTTTTTCCCCACACAACTACAGGGTGTAAGCCTGAACAACAGATGATGTATGCTGGAAGCAAGAATAAGCTTGTACAGACAGCTGAACTCACTAAGGTATAATTGACTAGTTGAAATAACTGTCTCCCCCTTAAAATACAAGTTGCGAAAGCTGTTTTGTGTCTTGCTTGAACCTATCGCAAGAAGGGTGTTATAAGACATTGTAATTACAATAAACAGATTTTGTCTTCGGAAGGCTGGAGAGAGGAGTATACGTGGGGGATTTCTGGAGTGTTTTAGGGTACAGGAGGAACAGTGTTTTCTAAAACTAAAATATTCATCAGCAGGATGGATGTCTTTACTCTGGGGAATGAATTTATTAATGGGAAGAATAGACCGAAGCCATAGTATGGTGTGGTGCTGACTGGCTTTGCTGCATGGTTTCTGGGGTTGTGTGCTTGCAGAACGTAGCCTTCTGAACAAGTAACATGTGCCAAAGTGCTGAACAATCCGAACTCTTCCAGTGTTTGCCTCCTCCAGTGTGGAGATCAGCAGAAATCCCTGCATTCACTAGGCCTAGGTATTTATATATTTTAAAAAATTGCCACCTAATTGTCATTTTGGAGATCTTTAAAATCTCTGCTTAATTGGCACCTAGAGTTCTTAAAAGTTTTTGTTTCAACCAGTGAAGCTAATTAGTCAGTGGTCACTTCAGGTTTTTCATACAATGTGAAATGACTTCACCATTCCCCCACAGCATCATTCCCTTTTGGTCTTCCTCATCCCAGTAAAAATGTATATTGGGGCAATAACGGAACTGTGATATTCTACCTCTTCTAGCTGTACCTTGTAAGAAAGGACCTCTCTTAAATTAGATGTCAAGTTGACAGGAGTAAGTAGGAGGGAAGCAGAAGATAAAATGGTGGAAACAATCAGTACAGCCCCAAGAAATCTTTTTTTAAAGTCTGTAGAAACTGCATCCTAGAGGCCTGAGAACTCTAGCATCCTTGATAGGAAAGAAGAATTCCTTGAGGAAGGTGGTTGTCAGTGAGTGAGAAGGAAGAGTTGATGAGAAAAAGGTGAAAACCTGGGGATTGGCTGTATTGGAGTTACTCTCACCTGTCACGTGGGAGAAATTCATTCTGAAAGGCTTTTGAATTAAAGCCTAGGGGTGGATATAGAAGTCCACGATCATCTTCCTTACGAAGCTGGGCAAGATAGCTGGTCTCCAGTTCAGGTTGCTTACTTGCTCTTCAAATGTGCTTTATTCTTGCTGCTCACTGAGCCATGTTTCATTTTAGCTCGTGCTGTGACTTCCTCCTGGTGTGATTTCTGTATGTGATTCAACTGGCTCCTCTTACTTTTTTAGTAGCTTGCATGTTGGCTTGGCTTCTGTTAGGCTGGTCTGTTCTAACTGAATTTTGTTGCTTTCCCCCTATCTTTTACTTTAAAAAAAAAAAAAGTCATTATTATTTGATAGTAGTTGGATCACTGTCTGAATACAAGCAGCAGTGTCCAGCGCCAGCTCCAGCAGATGAGGGAAATGAGGAAGAAAAGATACAAAATTTGAATTATTTCCTGAAGAAGATTAAACTGAGGACAGGACTAAATAGGAATTTCATTCCAAACAGCAGGTTCACCAAGAAGCTTGTTTGGCAAGTCTTACAAAATCCCATCCGTTCTCTTGGCCTGAGCATGCTTTTTGCAGCTAATGTACTCTGTACCATTAGGAGGGCAGCTAACTGAGTTAGTGCTGACATTTTCAGCATTGTCAGAATAGTAACAGCAATCTCCAGCTAAATTTTTTTTATTTTCATTGCCTAGAAGAAGGCTTTTGAAGGTCTGTGGATTTGTAAAATTTGTCTGACTCTTTTGAAAAGATGATCCATTTATAGGCATCTCGGAGACTCCAGTTCGAAATACAGAATTAACTTAGCTTCTTTTCAGGGGTATTAAAAAAAAAAAAGGCAAAAAAACCCCCAAGCAGTTACTTTCCCATATGAAATATAAAGAGTACATTGGTGTCTTTGGTCATGTTTGTGTTTCAAGGATATGTTAAAGGTTTTTTCAGGACTTCCACAATGCTTTGGGTTGGTGGTTTTGAAGGGTGGGGGAGGTTTGCAGGTTTTCTCTTCTGAGGTATCTTGGGCTTGTTTCTTACAGGGAAAACGTATGTTGTTGGATATTATGGATTTATTTCAGTTCAAAGAAGGAATAACTGTGTCTTGGGTTGAGCAAACTTTCTCAGCTTTGGGCTTAATTCAGCCCGGAGGTTAAATTCATTTGTGTTCTTCAAATAGACAGTCTTGTTGCTGAGATACGGCATATGAGATGGTGCCATTTCAGAGTAACTTTAAAATGCAGTTCATGTGCTGTTCTTACATCTTCTTAAAGGAGAGGAATGAAGTCTAGAAATTATGTAATTCTTATTCAAGTTAGTAATATTCTTTGCCACTTAGTCCTGTGTATCATCCACTGATGTTACTTAAGAATATATTAACCAATCCTTTCAAGAAAGCACATGAAAGCTCTAGGTTGGTTCTTGGTTTATCATGGGTCAGCTTGTGTGGCAAGGTATTGTTTGCATTGTATGCTTATGCCTTTCGAGTACCATCACCTCAAGAATTTATGCAATACAATTTTGTTTAGGTATTTGAAATAAGAAATACGGAAGACCTAACTGAAGAATGGCTGCGTGAGAAACTGGGCTTCTTCCATTAAGAAAACCTCTGTAATAAGTATTTATGTACCATCCTGATAATACTGGAACCAGACATGAATACTTACATCTAAAAAATGCACTGTATTTACAGCTGTCTCCTGCAGTATATCTCTTGTGCAAAGTTTGTGCAAAGAATAGCAGGTCTGTCTCCTTGAAGTAACAAATTTTTGCAGGTTTTTCCTTATTTGTACCTGTTAAAAGGGAATACTCCTCTGCAGGGACTCCTTTTGCACTCTTGTGACTAATATTTCTATAACTAAAACAGTTCAGTTCTGGATTTATAACTATCTGCAAACATAAATTGGAAGCTGACGCTAACTTTTTCTGAGCTACAATTGCATCCTTATGACATATACTAGCCATTTATATGTAGAAATTGTGTACTGTCACTTTTCAGACTTTTTGAGTTAATGTCTTCTGAATTTTGAAAACTACTCCCTGGAAGCATTTAGTATTAAAAAGACAAAAATCCTTGTACAGCGAATCCATCCGTTTAACTTTCCATCGAGTCCTCATGAACTTTCTCAAATGCTTCGAACTAATTTTTGTCATTCCAGTAATTCCTCAGTTGACTGAGTAAATCTTACTAAATTTCAGGGCAAAGCTTTGGCTGTCCAGTTCTCATGCTAATATAGTCTTACAGGAACAAGGTGATAACTAAGGGCTGACTTACAACTCTGGTTACTCTCGTACCAGACGTCTTGCATATATAACTTATTACACTGTTAAGAAGTTTACCTCTTTGCTCATTTCCTGTTATATGAACACCTGTTAATACTGTGTGCCTTTAATTTGTTAGCTTTAAAATGACTTGAGAATTTTACACTGCCACTTATTACAAATTTGGTAAAAACTTTCTTAAAGGATCCAAGTAACATTTTTTCCTAGTGCCTAGTGTTGCAGTTGACATCTGTTTTTAAAAAAATAAAGCTAACCTCATTCTCTTTGAAATTCCAGTCATCTACTCCATTTGTAGGAGTCAGGAGGTTAAAGCTTTTCATAATAATGAATGATTTATATCTCTTTTGTTATAAAAGTTGGCCACACATAGCTTTTGAGTACTTTGATTACAGTCTCTAACTTTCTTAACTGCTTGTTGGTCAAAATTACATTCCAGATAAAGGGTTTGCATAAGTGATAATTTGATTTTTTTTTTCATTTACTTACGGTTCATCTCTTTGAAACAGCAAATATTCTAATGTGAAAATAGTATTTAACTTTTATAAATGACCAGTCTTTTTACAGGTCTGTTTTATATTGAATAGAGTAGTTGTCTGATGTGGGACACATTCAGCCCATGCAGTGGCAAAAGGAGTACTCATGTGACGGTATCTCGCTATCTTGCTCATGAGTGTTTGTTGTGCTGCTGAATAAGTATCTGCGTAAGAGCAGCTTCCTGTTGATAACATACCTTAAAATACAGCTGCCCTAACAAATCCATTTGGTGAGGAGGAACGCGGTGTTAAATTTGGAGGCCAGTATTTCATGCTGTGAAACCTTTGTTGAGAGTTTATTTTTCATTTGTAAACATACGTTGTGTTAGTGTTAAAACACTAATTCCTCTAAGATCACAGGGAATTCATTTGCAGAGGTCCTCAGTGTTGTTAAATCTCTTCTTAGTTTGATGTTACTGCTCATTTATTTCTGTACAAGTCTGACTTGAGACGAGCTTTTCAAAATACACGTTAGAATGATCCAATTAAATTGATCTTTCGGTGCAGAAAAGAAATGCTTGTAATTAAAATTAAATTTCTGTGTTAACGTAGTGAACTGGAAAACCAATTTCATTTCCCTGGACAAAAAAAATGCTGATTATGAAACTGTCGCTTGATCATTCTGTACTACAGATCAATAAAAACAATGTCTTTTGAGACAAACATTGTATAAATAAGACTGGCTTGAAGAATAGTGTCATTCTAAGCATCAGTCTTGAAACAGCAAGAATCTTGCTTTGTTGGTGTTGTGCTAAAGGTAAGGCATGTCAAAGGACAGCGAGGGTGAGACAGAAGCTGCCACTTGTGACGTTCATCTTGATTTGCAGTGGGGAAAACTGGATTAATCATCTTTGTCACTGTACTTTGTACGCTGGTGGGCTGCCAGCACCCAACTGCTGCTTGCACAGGTCTTGACAAAAATAACTGTACGAGGGGCCTGTCTCTCCCCAGTGGAGAAGGGAGGAGCTGCTGCAGTCAAATGGTTGAATTTGAGTCTTCATCTCTGGATCACTCCACCTTCTGCCAAGAAAATAATGCTACTTACAACTGTATCCTCAGTCTGAGTTCTTTTATGTTCACTTCAGATGTTCTTGTTGCCTCCACTTGAGGACCTTCTGCCTTGGGTGCTGCCCCTCAAGTCTTGTAGAAAGCAAACAAATCCCCCTGAGAGCCTTCAAGCCCAGTTTCTTGTGAAAGGTGATGTTGATGCTGCTCAGCCCACCAGTATTAGTCTTCAAACAGCCTCGCTTGGAAACTGTACCTCCTTCCCCCCTCGGAGCTGTGGAAGTGAGGAAGCAGGTGCAGGTACTCGGAGAATGAGTGTGCAGAGGATGTTTGCTGTTCTAGGCTTGTTTGTGGTTTCCTTGCTTTTTTTAAGGTAGTTTTTTTGCCACAACTGTCTGCTGCTTACTGTCCTAGGTTCTTGAGCTACAGGCAGTGCTATACTTGATTCAACAAAGACATTATGTCAAAATCTTTCCTGCACAGATAATACTTGTTTTCATAACATACTTTTCCCACCTTATTTTTGGAGCTGTATTTTCCATACCGCTTACCCCTTAGGATCAGTGGGAGGCAGCTGTGTCCGTGTTCAGAAGGCCAGTATATTCTGACTGTGCTTTACCAGTGAGTTGCCCAACTGTAATCATACGTTGGTCTTGAATTTCCGGATCTCTAAAGAGAGTTCAAACTAAAGGAGAACATAAATTAACTAATGCCACCTATGGGGAGCCTTTGTAGCTAAAGGTCTGAGAGTCAGCACTTTCCAATGCGAGCTCCTATTTTTCAGGAGTTAGTAAGTTGGCCATGAAGTCCTTGGCCTGGAGTTAAAGTTAGAGGTCTCTCAAAGGGAGGCTTCTGCCACAATTAATCTGGTTTGCTTTAAATATTGAATAGATGGCTGGGATGCAGCTCTTGTAATCCTATTAATTGATGGTAAGCTGAATTAAAGCATGAATTTGCATGTCAGCCCATAAAACGGACTTGTATTGTTCGAATACTTTTAACAAAAAAAAAATGCTGGTATTTGATGGTTTAAGTGTGTTTCTAGTATCATGAATGCTGTTTTGCTCTATCAAAGGAGGCAATAACGCGGGTGTTGACACCTTTTCACTTCTCCAAAGGAGCATCTTATGCGTTTGTACCAGGATTACATTTTTGTATCTTTAACTGTAAAATAGCTAGTCTACAAACAATGTTAAACTGGTAACAGGGGTCCGAATCAAACATGCGAAAGCAAGGGAGTTCAATTCCTCGCTGTGGTGTCCTCAAAAAAGAAATGTCACGCCATGTTTGGGGGTTTTTTTGATACGTATATCTAGTAACTGAACAGAGGTGTGATGGGACATGAGAAGGGGCGCACTGAAACTCCTGCTTTCGTTAGATGATCCGGACCCTGTGACTCGTGTACCGGGGCATGTCACTGTTGGCACCAGTGCTGCAGGTGGTAAAAGGTGTGTGAGAGGTTCATGGCCAGTTCTGAGAATTTGGCAATTCCATGGCAATATCAGTAACCAGTACAACTTCCATATGCTGTTTAGTCTCTGCTAGTTCACATTGCATGTTTACTTTCCACCAAATCTTTTTTTGCTAAGCATGGTGCTTGTATTGGTTTAAATAAAATGTTTCATTAAGAGGTTCTGTTGCCCTGTTTTAATTGCAAAGTAGCATATCTAGCATGGGTGTCTGACAAGGAAAAAGCTCTTAATACTAGGTGTGACCTTTCTCATTTTCTCAGCTTCCTGGAGTTTACTTGTAGTGTGGTCTTCAGTCTTGAATGTGCTCCCTCACTTGCTGTTCTACCTAAAATAATTCCTCTTCCATCTGTTGTGAAGGGTGGCAGCAAGGGAGAGGAGAAGGAGAGGAGCTGATGGAGTACTGTGGAATAACTGCTGTCCTCCTCCGCCGCTTTGCACCTTTGTGTCACAAAACTGTACGTGTTTGCTTGGGAGCTGCCAGACAGCATGGGGGTCGGTTCCCTTCTAAAATGCCACTTACGCTTCCGTGCTGCTCCTCTCCCGCGAGGTCACGGCTCCCGGCATAACCTGGAGCTGTGAAATACAACACAGAGTGCGGGTGCCAACTCAACCACGTTAGAGTAGTTGTCAGGGGGACCCCAAAGCTTGAAGGAGTCAAGGGGACTCAGTTGTACCACCTTCTCGCAGTCGTTGGCTCATCTCTTTCCTGCCTGAGAGCCCTAGATTCATTTGATCAAAGCACTCCTCTTCCTCATTCTTGGTGACTGTTTCTTCCTTTCCTGATCTTTGGAGATTTCTTTTTTTTCCTATGTTGTTGAAAAAACTCCTAAGGATAATCTAAGGAATTCAGCTTTGGTAGCTGACATACATTGTTGCTGTTTTCTGCTGAAAATAACATTAATTGGCCACAGATTAGACATGATAGGAGTAGCCCCCTTTTGTCTCAGGTGAGGACACTCTGTGAAGGAGAAAATGCACAGCTGCTTCAGCACAGCTGGCTATTCAATAGCATCTTGGTCACCCAAGTATGTTGCCACAAAATCTGTTGCCAAAAGCTCTAAAAAAAAAAATCAATCCAGCTAAGCTGCTGTGGGAGAAGAATGGTTCTCAGGAACAGCTGATTAAAGGGAAGGAGGAGGGGAAAAAAGGAATAAACAGCTCTCACATCAGAGGGGGAGGTCACCTGTGGTGCTCTCTGTTGTTCATTGAGTATGGTTAACTAGGAAATGAGGTGATTGTTTACTGGTACTGCTACATTACTGAGACAGCAAAACCAAAAGCTGACAGAAGAGAATTGGAAGGAGATCTAGGGATGTGAAGTGAAGGGCAGCTGCTTTCACTCGGGAAAGGTCATTGACTGTAATAGTTATATGAAAAGGGCATTAAAGTGAATGATAGAGAAGGGAATAGGAAACAAATTGGAAAATGCCTGTGCAGCAGTACAAACCTGCAAGGTACATGTAGCCTGAGTGTCTCTCACAGCTGGTGCTCTCTCTCCCAGGTTTGTGACTAGCTGGCTTGCCCAGGGCGAGGAGGAGTTTGCTAGGGAGATCCCTTGGCTTGGCAGGGTCTTTGGGGACGATGCAGAGAAGAGGAGAAATGTAGTTGGTTCTGGAGGAGCTGGAAGAGGAGCCGGGGCAATTGCAGCCCATGTGCCAGTCTCCTGGCAGTGAACGGGACACCAGTCAAAGGGTCTTGTGAGTGTGCCTGTGCCTGCTGTTCCATGTCTCCTTGGGTCATGGAACTGATTGGAGTACAACCTGGCTCCACCAGGCTCCTTACCTGCTCCTCACGGGCAAAGGTCCTGCCGTGTGTTTGGGTGTATGTGAGGCAGGGGAAAGTGAAGCACAAGCAGGTGAGATGCTGACGTGGAGCCACAGAGGGGCAGAACGGCTGCATGTTGGGCAGCCTGGAGGGGGGAGTGCTGGCAGGGAGGCTGCGGGACGGAGACCTGAGGCACTCGGTGGGTGTGACAGTGGTTGGGGTTTATTCTGCTACGGTAGGGGTGGTGGGTCTCACCACTTGGAACAGAAATGAGGGCATGTGGCAGGTGGGCCATCCCCTGGGCTTCTTGGGTTGCGCAGTCATGTCCGCTGCAGTTTTGGTGATGCCCACCAGGGCTTTCTGGAGCAGCAGAGGAGACCTCATCTGTGTGGGGACATTGCAGGCGTCAGCTAAGGCACCTCTCTTGGTAGCTGCAGACATGCTACCTGCTGCAGAGACCCAACAAAGCTTTGGCCTGGTCTAGTTAGATTGTTCCTGTGTTACAGTAGAATATAGAACAAGACTTGGCAGTCTCCTAAAATATGACTAGTTAGGAAAAAAACCACGCTCAGCTTCATGTGGAAAAGCCTGCACAGAGGGATTTATAGATTTCAGTGCTGGAGTTCTTGGATTTTGCTTCTGCCATGTGTGACTTGTTTGGTAACAGTCATCCTCTGCAGGGTCTGCCCTTAGGGCAGGCAACCGCTTCTCTCTAGCAGCAGTGGAAGAGCTGTGGCGATGACACCAAGTTTGTGGAGTAGCTCCTGCTTCCCCATCTCCTCCAGAAGGATACTGAGCCCCGGGAATCAGTCCTGTGTGCCCAGCTGGCCTCCAGGCTGGGCTGGGCACGCAGCTGAAACTGTAACGCCTAGGGAAGGAGAGAACGTTTCTGGGACCTGAGAGGAAGCCCTTGGTGTTCCTCAAGAGCAGTCCTGAACTGCCAGATGTGCAGGCATATACGTTCCTGCAGGTTAGCAAGGAGTTGTAATTCTCAAAATACATCTCTGGGGGTCAACTGTCGATCTTGGGGAACTGGCAGCCTATCTCAGGGCTGTTCTATAAGGTGTTGGGCTGCCTTGATTTCTGCTGTTTTCACGGCGTGTTGCGATGAACGCAACAATCCTGAAGTACAAGAAGCCCTGGCATTAGCTTTTAATTGTGCCAAGTAATACACATTTGTATCTGCTAGGACTTTATATTGAATAAAGGTGGAGCATCAGGCTGAGCAATTACATACCTCAGCTTTTCTGTTAACACTCGGTTTTCGTTTTGGGGAAAACAAGGAAGGAAAGTGGTGAAATATCAAACAGTGAATATTCTCTGGTAGTGGTTAGAATACTACCGGCAAGGAAAATTGTATTTCCATCTGTGTAAACTTGGCCACCATTCCCCTCCCAGTTCTCCTAGGCTTTCTTCATATCTGCAGTTCCTTTTGGTGACACCAAGATTATGTGATGTTGTGGGGATAACAGGCTGCCTGCTGCGGTGTGCGTATGCGGTATCTTGTACAGCCTTGCCTTGACTAGTCTCTGTGTCTCTTCTCTAATGCGCCCATAAAGTGAAGGAGATGATTTTAATATATTTGCATAGATGTCGTTAACTGGCGCGGTTCGTTTTGTTACACCACAGGGGGATTGTCTCCTCTGGACTGTTCTGTCGTGTTTCATTCTTTCAGGGACTGCAAACATACTGTCACTTAACCTCCTTCACCTTTGGTGATAAGTGAGACATCTCGTACGGGACGTGATGGAGCTCAGCTGAAATTCCCCTGACAGCTCTAGCAGCTCCTCAGCAGGAGACAGGGGAGAAGAGAGCAATTATCAGCCAGAAAGACTCCGAATGCAGAACAGATGTGAACACTGGGAAAACAGCATGACTGTCTTTCACGGCAAATTTACTCCTGCGCTGAGGAAGTCCCATCAAGGCTTTTTGAAAGGCGCCCTGTTAACCGTTCTGCTGTTATGTGCCGTGGCAGGCAGCTAATGACATGGGTGCAGCTTCTCTTCCCTTTTCTGCAGTACTGAGCTCAACAATTAATATAATGCACCCTTGAAATCCCCACGCCAAACATCATCTGTTGTTGCCACCTCTTCTCTGCAGAAGATGGGAAGAGAGCAGAAGAAAATGGGGCAGAAAATAGTCGGTTGAAAGGGAAAGGGGCGCCAGCCATCCGACACTTTCACTACGGCCTTAGAGGGCAGAAGAAGAGCAGAAAGTTAGGGGCCAGCGCCCTTACTGAGCTGAATAAGAAACGAGAGGCTTAGCATTTCTTCAAAATAATGTCTTATTTTAAATATCCGCCATTGGAAAATGCTGCTGGATAATTGGAAGGAGAATGTGCCTGCCCTGCTCCCATATGCGGTCTGCCTGGCCATCTGCTCTGACAGCAACAAATCCTGGATTGGTTTGCGAATGTGATTAATTTGGCTAGGATGGCTGGATCAAGGGATCAGCGAGAGACAATATTTATACCCTACCTCCAACTGTGAATGTGCAATTGTTTGGTTCAGAAGTGCAAAACCAAATTGTATAGCTGCATTACTGGAAGAATAGAAAAACAACGTCCACTCAGCAGCCCTGTTTTCCTTAGGTGGCCCCATTCCAAGGTCTGTAAGTACAGCCGAACATAAGCCCATTTTCCCTGCCTGTGAGGAGAAGCAGAGCTCTTCCCGTTTTACAGAGAGCTTCTGCATCTTTGTTCCCTGTGTTGGTGCTGCTGTTGCTCTCCTTACTGCAGTTTAGCTCTAGGATCTTGGAGCTACTGGCTCTGCAACCTCGTCCACGTGGCCTGGAGAGGCGGACGAGGAGTGTGAGCCGGCCGCCCCGGCCTGTGCCTGAGGTTCCGGATGGGAGAACTCATACCCATCCGGAGCCAGCGTGGGGCAGGACTTCAAGCTTAAGAACGACCAGGGGGGTGGATTTCTAGCGCTGGTAGAGCCTTGAGCTGATTTGATAAATACGGATATATCTGGAGAGATCAAAAGCAAGATTTGTAAAGGAATTTAGATGTAGATGAAGACTTTTGAAATCCTACTTAGTGTGATTTGAGTGTGTAAATACACACTGAGCCTGAAGGAGCAGTATTCAAGGCTGCACGGGATGTCTGTGAGAGAATAGGGAGACAAAAATCTCCTGTGTCCCCGCGCTGACTCTTTTCTCCCTCCCAAATTTTCAAGCATGTTGGGAACTGCAAGAGCTGCTTGGGAAAGCATGAGGTTGTGATAACTGGGCTGTGTTTTCTCACTGTTGGCAAGACACTGAGCCCTTAACAGATTATTTCTTCTGATACAGAGCAGAAGTTGCGTGTATCTTCCCTCCTTTCGGGCAGAAACAGCAACGATGCTACTGCTGGTGGGGGACCGAGTGCCTCGTTTGTCCCAGTGAGGAGCTGCCCTGACTCTGCCTTGACAGCGTCTTCCCACCGTATCCAGCAGTGACAGGGTTTCTGCTAAAGGGGTTAACAGTGAAATAATTAGCAAGGGAGACTTTTTTAGGTGTTGCCATTTGGTACCAGACATAATGCCACCTTAAATTGCTACCACTGTGGTTTCAGCTTCCGTTTTTTGGGCCGATATTGCTGGATCAGAATTTTAAGTTATTCCTTGAAGAGCTAAGGACTAAGGGTGACATTTCTGGAGTCATCACTGCTACAGTTAGGCTAATGCTGCGTATTTTGGAAAATCCCCTTCTTATTTTGTTAATGAGCAGCTGAATCCTGAAGCACATTATTAAATAGTTCTTGAAAAAACAGTTATTGGTCCCTTTGCCTGAGCGCACACTGGTATTATGCTATGGGCTCAAAATTGTACAGAGAGCCATTAACAGGAGCTCTATGCAGCAAGAGAAAAACAAACCCTGTTATTAAAAGGACAGGTTGAGTATTCAGTATTTAGCCTATTAAAAGAAAACGGTTGCCATCTGACGGTAAATGTTGGAGGGATTGAGGCCACGAGTGGATTCCATAATGAGATGTGGTGAGATGCCTGGCAGCGTCTGTGTTTTGAAATTGAGTTTAAAATGTGATTCTTCTTTCTCTTGAGACTTACTTTCATGTGCAAAGGAATTTATAACGTTAATTTGTTTACGCGGTCGCGTACATAATGGTAGAATCTAAACAGGGATTCTAAAGATGAGTTAATTAGCACAACAGGAAAGGGTATTTGGTGGTTCAGGAAGGAAGTTGGTTCACTCGAGTCCGAGGATCTTTTCATCCTGCTGATCAAAGATTGAGGCGTGAACCGCCATCCTCCATCCTGATGTCTGTTAGCATGTCAGTGAGGTAAGTGGGTGGGGAGATAGTGTGCTTTGGCTGCTTCAGACGTGTATTTAAAAGGTGTGCAGAAAGGTGACCTCTGCTAGGTGACGTTAGAGGTGCTTGTGTCTCTGCTAAACTGTAGAGAAATACTCAGATTTTCTTCTCCTGAAAACCCAGTAAGCGAAGTTTTTATTGAAGTCAGCAGGATTTTTATTACCGAGTTAAATAGTATTAGATTCTTCCCCGATATCTATAACTGAAATGACTATTTCTCCAGGGATATTATTTTTAATGTTGAAGAATGAGGTTAACCTGTGCATTTCTACCACGATAATTCAGAGAAATTGCTCTGTAATCTTCCCTCCCAGCTCTCTGCCAAAGCACTGTTGTCACGACCTCCCAGAGTCTTCTTTCTTCAGCTAAATCTTCCTTATGAACAGACTGCGACACGCTGAATTATGACTGATTATATGACTGTTTTCCGATAAGGACAAATACTTGAGAAGGATTTAAGATGAAGTGAACAGACACTGACATTTTCCCTTGGGATTCCAATCAGGATTAAACCCAAGGAGTCCAGGCTAAAAGGAAAGTTCATTAAAAGCTGGAGGCCATCTCCAGATCTCCACTGTGCCCTCCTTGCATTGTTTACAAAGTTTAACTGGTGGAAGTTCTGCGAAGATACTCAGTTGTTGTTTGATTTTGAGCTCCCAAGCAAATGAATTAAATGAGAATTGATTAGACCCTTTTCTACAGAATTTGCTTTCAATTTCCTTTTGTGTTATCTTAAAAAGACAATCTGTAATACAAGAAATCCTTCAATGAACAAATCTTTGTTGTGCAAGATTACAGCTGCCTTCCGCTTTTCCTGACAAGATAATTGTGGTTGAATGGTATGCAAGCATGAGAGGTAATAAAACGCGTTCCTTGAGGCAGAACCACTATTAATTGCAAATGCAAGTACATGGCTGACACACCTTTTTATTTCTGGTACAACATCCCTATTGCACAACGTTCTCTTGTACGGGAACACAGAACATAATTAGCAACATAGCAACACCGTTGCTTCTGCGGGTGTAGAACGGACCGTTTGTTTCCCTGTATTTCAGCTCATACGGATCACGCATCCCAATCCAAACCCATCGGCATCCAATACAGCTGGAGCGCCGGGAAGGAAATCTTGCGGCTGCAGTGACCTGTGATGCTGCTGACAGCACCACGGCAGCCAGCCTGGGCGCTGCGTGAACAGCACTGTGCCATAATCCCGTGTAGCGTCCATAGCGCCTGTTTGTGTGTCCTGAAGTAAGAATTCCCGTGCCACAGGTGAGCCTGGTGCCTTGGAGTGGGTCTTGCGGGAGCCAGAACTCCTTCAGGAACGGTATTGGCAGACTTGGTGCCAAAGCATCTGGCATTCTGCAGGGCTTTGCCGGGCCAGGGAGGCTGTAGGCGTTAATGGTTGAAGCGGTGACAGTCACCTGTTACGGTTTGAGGAACCCGTGACAATTTATTGTCGTTTAGACAATTATTCTCTCACCCGATGACACCTCCCCACCCGGGAAGGTGAATCATGGAAAAAACCAAGGAAATCCGAGGGTTGAATATAGACAGGTTTAATACAATAAGACTAGATAATAACATAAATAGTATTGATCCCAATACTAATATAAAATACCCAGGGATTACACTCAGCCCATTCTATCCGTAGAAGCCATGCGCTCCCAGCAGGGGACAGCCAATGTGGGACACTGCGAGTGCTGCAGCTTTGGGAGGAAGGGAAGGGCTCAGGGCTCCGGCACCAGAGCAAGGACCTCTCTGGATCACTGCCATAGTGATGCAGTTTCTCCAATAGAAGGGAGAAACTCCTCATCAAACTTCCTAATTTCTATTGCCTGTGCCGTGCATGGTGTGAAATAACCCTGTCAGCAGCTTGGGGCAAGTGCCCGGGTCTTGCTCCTCCTCATCCCTGCACCTGGCCAGCTCGAAAACACGGAGACCTTGAAACCTGCACACCATGGCTGGCTAGAAAGTAAATATTTTCACTAATTCAGCCACTAGAGTCTTGTAAAAACAGAGTTTTCCCAAGCACTAGAAGAGACCTTTCTCCAAAGTAAAATTACTGAAAGAGAAATCACTCCTGTGTCGCTCAAACCAGGACACTGCTTTATCTTGGTGCCTTCTGAAGTCAGTATCTACCTCGAATGGGTCAAACTGCTGGGTTGGTTTGTTTCCGTACTGTGGTGGAAGACCAGAATTCCCCAGTCCCGAGGTGTACTGGCCTCTCTGCACACATCCTCTGTGTCTTCACCTCCCACAGCTTTCCTGATGCAAATGACCCTCTCAGGTGGCTTAAGAAAAGCCTGAAACTGGGAGTTTGACCAGTGAATGTGTCGTGGTTTGGGCCGGACTGGCCACTGAAATGGAGGACGAATGCTGTCCCCAGCCTCTCCCTTCAGGGAGAGAGGGATGAGACAGAAAGAGACGAGTTTAAAAGCAACTGAACTACCTTAATGAAATATTAATAAAATAATAGAAAGAAAATAATGAAATATATCCAATATCTACAAAACTATATCAAGCTCCTGGGATGACGATCACATCACCAGCAGGCACTGGGAAGGTCCCAGACTGGACTTTCCAGTCCAGCAATGGACGGGAACTGGATTCAGGACTGCAGGGATTGAGATCAAAGGTGGATGAACAGAGAGAGTCCTCCACGGACACTGGCCGTTAAGAAAAGAGCTGACCCTTTGATCCCTTGGCTTTATCCTGAGCACGATGCCGATGGGATGGAATACCCTGTCAGTCAGTTCGGGTCCCCTGTCCTGTCTGCTCCTCCCTGCAGGTGGGATCCCTCTGCGCTTTTCCGCTTCCGACTCTCCAACGGGACAAGTAACCCAGCTGGCTGCCCTTGGCTGTTACAGCAATAAGGATAAGCAAGAGCTTCTCTGCTTCCCATTCCTTGGCATAAATTAGACACCATCGGGTCTCATCACTCCAGGAGGGAACAGTGTCCGGACAACGTGCTGTCGGTTTCAGGCAGTTCAGTCAGTCAGAAGAGGCTTAACTGAAAAGTAAAATTACTGGACAGAAAATTGGCTCTGTTTTCCCTCAAACCAGGACAGAACGCCAGGTTTTCCAGCAACATCCAGTCAAACGGCCTTGGGACTAATTGTATCTGTGCGGCCCGAGGCTACTCGAAGTAAGAAATAAAGAGTGTGTTAATAAATAAGGGCTAACGAAGCGTCAGGTAAGTTACATGTAGAAAGCGAGTGGTTGCAGAGGACTTTGGTCCCGTTGTGGTTTATCGCTCACTCCGGAGGAGCGAGGGACGAGGAGCGTTGGGGAGGTGGCCGTGATCGAGAGCCACCTCTGCCCGAGCTGGCAGTGCCGGCCACTGCGTCCCGCGTGGACACCTTCCCTTCCCGAAACACGGACACGGGTGCTCTCTGCCCAATCCCTCCTGTCCCCCGGGATGGACGGGAACCGCAGCGGGCTCAGCCCCTTCTTTTGTTTTCTCGCCTTTTAGTTAATATTCACCAAGGTTAATTTTTAAATCAGTTTTCTGGGTTTCGCATTGAAGTTTAATTTGTCCTAATGACTCCAGAGCGGATTTATGGGAGTAGTTTGGGGAGGAAATAAATGATTTTATACCAAAAGATCAACTTGATGTTTGCCACAACTTTCCTAAAGACAGCTCATTTGCCACGGTTTTCTCTCTTATTTTGGTGAAGGAAATAAAGCTGCTGCTCCTCTCTCATTGTGACAATTAATTGTGTGTAAAGCTTTCCGGCAGATAGGGGGAAAAAAAAAAAAAAAAGACTGGAAAAAATTGCTGACTCTTTGGCAGCTGTTACTTTTATGGCAATCATTACTTACGCTCTCGTCGGGAGGAAATGATTGCAGAAATTCTACCCTGACTGCCCTTTATCGCAAGGCCTCGTTGCTTAAACGCCTTTTCCAGGACGCTGCCGAAGGAAAAGCCAGGCACGTTCTCCTCAAATTAGTTCTTTTCTTGCCGTTTCTTTTGCGCCAGCCTCAAACTGTACCGGGCTGGGACGGCAGAACCTCCTCACCCCCCGGCCCGGCCCAGCCCGTCCCACCCTTCCCGGCTAGTTCATCCTAAAGGGAATTCGCCGCCTGCGCCACCGGGATCAGCGCGGGAGAGAACGCACCCCCTCACTCCCCGCGCCGGGAACTGGCGGGCTCCGGCAGGGGGCGCTGCGGGGCGGGGCCGGGAGGGGCGGGGCCTGGCGGGTCAGCCCCGCCCCGGCGGTGAATGGTCCTTCCCGGCATCCCCCGCGCCGCCGCCGCCCCGCCGCGGCTCGCCCGGCCCCGCCGCCATGGCCTTCACCTTCGCCGNTGGGAAGTGGGGGGCCCGGTGGCCCCGCGGCCCTGAGGCGATGGGGGGCGGGGGGCCCGGTCGCCCCGCGGCACTGAGGAGGCGGCCACCAGGCCGGGCCTTTCCCGTGGAGCCTCCGCCGCTCGCCGGCGGGATGCCCTGGGCGCTCCCCCGCGGAGGCCGGCGCAGGCCGCGGGGGCCGGCCCGCCTGTCCCGGTCGGGGAGGTGTTTGTCTGTTTGTCCGTCCGTCCCTCCGCCGTTTCCCCCCAGAGCCGCAGCGCGGGGGCTGGAGGCCCATGGGGGTCTCCTCTCTGGCGGGGTGCCCGGCCCGGCCCGGCAGGGGGGCGGTGGAAGCCGAGGTACCGCGTCTGCCCCCCCCTCCCCTCTGCCATCCTCATCGCGGAGAGGTGGAAATCGGGCAGCGCTTGGCTGTGCATGGAATGAATTTTAAAGTGCCGGCGGCAGATGCCTCCGTTTCATCAAAGGGCATTTCATGAGTGCAGCCCTTTACAAATCGCGGTTGAAAACGTTTGAGTCTGAAGTCAGTTTGGCTGCTCATTTAACTTTTTGCGCTTTATATTGAGACTTAGTTTTTGAGATTTTTTTTTTTTTTAATTTTATTTTTTGGAGCGTTCTCTGTCTTGAGCCTGACAGGAACCTGACAGAGGGAGAGCCAGGAGCCCGCCTTGGATGCGCTGTGCGATGCTGCTCCAGGAGGGGACGCGAGGACGATGTTGTTCTTGGCGCGATTTCAAGCTTCGTAGTTATCCTTAACAAAAACCGTCCTGCTGTAATACAAGCCCTGTCCCGTGAGCATAGCGGGGCTTACACTGAGCAGAAATCCAGCTCGTACCGATAAGTTGGTCTGTCTTAAGGTGTTTTTTAATGTTTGGTGAGACACTTGTTCTGTAGAAGCGGCTTCTGTGGTACTTCATGCTGCATCTTTGTCTGATTTTTACGGCATGAGAAGGTGGAGTGTATGTGGTTTGAGTAGCCGTGGTTTTTTACAGATGCACCTTTTGGATGTAGATGCAGGGTCAACATTTACTTTGAGCATAATGAGGCAAAACATCTGGCTGCTTTTGAGATTGCTGTTGCTTTTTCTTCTTTCAGGAACCCTCTGTCAGGCTCCTGCTGGCAACTAAGAGAGGCGGGTGCGACGTTTGGGGTGGGTGCGCTGTGAGAGGGTTAAAAACTGCCGGAGGGGTTGGAAATTCAGTGCTGGCGGGAGGTGAAAAGGCAGAGCGTGGGCAGAGGGATGTGAGTGACTGAAGAATCTTCTGCTTTCCCGTTTGTGTCACCTATTCCAAACATGTCTTACCCGGCACCTTGGGACACTGGAACATACTCAGGAGACATTACGTTCCTGAGTACAGTGGCAGCACTTGAACTTCAGGGCTCTGTACCAAAATGTTACTTTTCGTGGATAAAATACATTGTTGTTCCAGGACTGAAGAATCACAATTGTTTCATGGGTTTTTTTTTTTCTAGATTATAGCATTTGATGAACTGAAGACCGATTACAAGAATCCCATAGACCAATGTAATACACTCAATCCTGTAAGTTGCATGCTAAACATTATTATTTTTTAAAACATAACTATATGTAAAGTGGTTGGTTTTGATGTTATCTTGATAACACCCAAACTAGGCAATAGAATTGCAGCTGGGTGGACAAAACCTAGCTGTTGGATACAAGTTCTAGGGGAAAATTCTTTGTCTGATTCTTTACTTTCAAGTTGAATATTCTGACTGTTATTAATCTGCCGGTGATCTTGTCAGCTGTCGTACTAACATTCTTTCAATCTGCTTTCTGCATTGTCGGCACAAAGACAGTTGAAAAGGTCAAAAAGATTAAAAGAGTCAAAATTGCATTAAAGGTGTGTACTGCTCTTCAGTTTAATGTTTTTAATGCCACTTCCCTTTCGTTTTGTTAGGAACATTTGTAATACTATTAAGCTGTTTTGTTTAGTGTGCCTGTTCATCTGCTTGTTTGTCGGGGTTTATAACAACTTCATGGATTTCCATATTTTGTGCAGAACGATTTTGCTTGCCTACCCAATGAAGCGGGGAAAACTGTTACATGCCTGTTAGAGATACCCTTAGCTGAAGTAAATTTAGATAGGAATAAATAATACTTTTCAAGCAAGATTTATTGAACCCTGAGATTATAGGAGACTAGTTGTTTTTGAAGTGTTGGCTGGGTAAATTCCAATCTTGCTTGAGGGTTTCAGTGGGCGTAATGTGACAGGTGTCACCTTCACTTCTTTGGTTTATGTTCCAGGATCAGGGGTGTGTCTTGGTGTCCTCTTGGATGCGACTCTGACACTCCTTGGTTTGTGAAAAGACTTTTGAGACAAACTACTTGCATCTGTAACAGGCCGATAATAAAAGGGCTGCTTGTTAAAGAGCATATCGTTTGATAGAGCAGGGGGTTTGTGAATTTCTCCTGGTTTTTACTTTGGGGTGCCCAGGCTTAGGGAGAGTGAGTGCAGGGGGCAGCACCGCAGCGTGGCCTGGCCTGTAACTTCATTGTGTTCTGAAGAGTTAAGTAAATTTTGCAAATTAAAAAAAAAGAGTTTCCAGTAACCGGAGGGTGAGGGAAACGCAGGTTAGACGTAGGGCACGTCAATTGAGAGCGAGGGTTGCAGCGGGAGAAGGGGTGGGGAGGAGAAGAGGTGGCAGGCCCAGGATTGCATCCCAGAGAAGGGGGTTTGCTGCTCGGATAGCTGCGCATCTAACAGTTTCCCTTGCTTGGTCTGTTCTACGGTCATTTCTGCTACAGTATGGGGGAAGGCAAATTCTCATTACATTTATGCATTATAATCTTATTGCAACCTCTGTAGTATTGTAACGCGCATGTTTAACGCAAATATTAACCTTCTTTTAACCCACATGCATGTAGTGTTTATTTATATGATAGCTTTGTGAATTGAAAATGCGGAATCACTTAATATTTGCTGCTCTTGTGAAAGGAGATCAGCCACTAAAAGTGAGGTTAAGATCCAGACTCTTAAGGGGATCTGGTAAATGATGCTGGACCAGCACACTGAAGCGTTATTTTCCTGTACAAGGAGTCAAAAATCCTGGTAGGAGTTGAGACAACTCAGTAGAAAGATTAGCCCAAAATAGTAACTGCTTAGTACACTGTTGAGGCCTTCTCTTCCCTGCTCCTATTATAGCAGTATCTCTTTTCAGCAACAAGACTTCTGCCTCCCTCGCTTCCCTGAAAAATATCCTTGTAGATTATGATGTAGTTCACTTTCCTTCAGGACAGCCAGGGAGGATCAAGTGGGATGAATTTGCAGGAGTCAGGTATTCCGGTGTGGGAGTAGGGTATAACAAACAAGAGAAAGAAAAATGTGCATTGAGATGTGTAGTTAAATAAACTACAGATTTTTAAGACCCGGTAAATCTGTCTCAGCAGCCTGCCAAATGCATTGTATTTTTGATAGGGTGGTTGTTGTTGTTCTACTCTGAATAATTGCCAAGTTGCAAATGGTAAGTATACAAAGAAGGATTTGGACACAAATATTTACTCGAAATATTTCCTGTGTGACAGCTTATTTTTGTTGATGTTGATGGAAGTTTGCTTTGTTTGATATTCTTCATTTAGAGAAGCAGAATGTTGTAGTGAAGCAGGTGGTGAAAATGTCTGTTTGTTGGTAGTTTTTAGATTTCTAGGAAGATATTCTTGGGGTTTAAAAGAAGCGTCGGCTTAGAGAGAAGGGGAAAAAAATACAAAACAGTGAAGCATCAGTGTAGTCATCCTGTGCAATGTTTGGGATATCACACAAAAAGAGGGACAGTGTGTTGTCTGCGTACACACAAGCGGGCAGACAACTTAAATCTTTGGGTAGAAAATGGAGTATTATTCACCAGGAGAGGTTTTAGTGGTCCTGAGTTGAGAAGTCAAAAGCTTACAGACTTGTTTCTTTCTGGATTCAGCGATATTATATATATATATATATGTGTATATATATATGTATGTAATAGGAATAAATGATGTCACTTTAGGGTGACTTGTTTTAGAAAACTTCACTCCTGCGGCGGGGGTGAGGTTTTGCTGGCTCTTTGCATGCATTTAACCTATGTACCTCTCCCTGTTATTCCTATTTATAACACTAATACCACCTGGCATTTCCTGCTTTCCGTGATTTCCTAGTAAACTGATAATTAGCTCTGTGGGCTTCTGCTGGCAAGCATGATGCTGTAGCGCATGCGTATTAGGTACTTGTGAAGGAAAACAGAGCTGGCTACAGCGCTCCCCGCTGCCGAACGGTGTTCCTGCCCCTTGCATTTGATTAAAGCCTCCGCCCAGGACGTTAGGTTTTGGCAGTAGTTGGAATTTGAAAAAATTACAGATGGACAAACACCAAAACAAAGCTGGAAAATAGAAAACCACAAACCATCTTTTTGCCTATAAACCGTTCTATGGAGCATGTTTCCTACTGATATTTCTCTGTTGCATGAGCAGAAATATCTCAGTCTCTTCCGTTACGAAGGTCATATGTAAAGCGTGGAATCTGTTAACACTGCACTTAATTTAATAGAAGCAATAAAAAACCCCTATTGATCTGGGCATTTAATTTGGTAAATTTTTCTTTGCGGTTCATGAATATCACGTGAAAACAGCAAGGCACGTACTGCTAGTTGCTGTTCTCACTTTCTGCTGTCTCATTCGTGTTGGGTTTTAATAATATTTATTAAACAATAGCTTACCTCCAAAATAGATTAAAAACCACACGTTTTGCTTTGGATAATCAAAACTTCTAACTCCTATTTTTCTTTTCCAGCTTGTACTTCCAGAGTACCTCATCCATGCATTCTTCTGTGTTATGTTTCTCTGTGCAGCAGAGTGGCTTACACTGGGTCTCAATATGCCTTTGTTGGCTTATCATATTTGGAGGTAATATTGGCCAGCCTGGTATCCCTGTACTCCCGTTCATTGTTACCCGTTCTCCCGTTGCAGTGCTTCCTTGTTAAACGTTCTGTGTCTTTGGTGCGTAAAGACGCTTTCTGATGTGACGTTGGGAAAGTTTGTGTCGTGGCTACGAAATAAGCACTGTCACGTTGCCTTCTCTGTCGCTTTTAATCGGTTGCTCTCCTGTGCCGTGCAAGAACGGAGCTGTGCTGGTACTGCCGATGCGCAGCGCGGGTTGCCGGTAGCAGTGGCAATCCCGCTTTCCTCCTGCCACCAAGACGGGCACCGCCGCTCCTTGTGCTGGCAGGAAATGCAGGAAGTGCGAGTACTCTCGCTAGCAGCCTGCGGCAAGCTACGATTTCAGGATAATTTTGTACTGACCCATGCGAGTAGGTGGCATGCGTTGTGTTAATGTGTAGGGCTGTAGGTTACATAGGGTTATCATGGAATCATAGAGTAGAATCACAGAATCAGTTGGGTTGGAAGAGACCTTCAAGATCATCGAGTCCAACCATAAACCTACACTGCCAAAACCACCCCTAACCCATGTCCCTCAGCACCACGTCTGCCCGTCTTTTAAATACCTCCAGGGACGGCGATTCCACCGCCTCCCTGGGCAGCCTGTTCCAATGCTTGAGAACCCTTTCCGTAAAGAAGTTTTTCCTAATATCCAACCTAAACCTCCCCTGGCACAACTTGAGGCCATTTCCTCTTGTCCTGAATATGTTGACCAACCTTATACGTTGGTCTCTTCTCCAGCTTTTGCAGCCTTTTCATAAGGAATGTCATTTCTCATTTATTTATAAATTTGTCCCATTTCCTTTTGGTTTACCGGAGTTCAGTGTGGTTTAAGGCTGAGGTAAGCTATTGCAGCACCCTCTGTGAAAGCTCTTCCATAGGAATGTCTACTTTGGAGCTTCGTACTCCTCTTGCGGTTCACCATCTCCTACATGGAGCTGATGGACTTTGCTGTAAGGGGTATGAGTCCTTGTCTCGCTTCTGGTATTGCTTGGTGGGTTGGGGGCAGGAACCAACGTTTCCCGTCGCCGACACCACAAAACTAACTGTGCGTCACTTGCAGGTACATGAGTAGACCTGTGATGAGCGGCCCTGGTCTGTATGATCCTACAACCATCATGAATGCAGATATTTTAGCCTATTGCCAGAAAGAAGGATGGTGCAAATTAGCATTCTACCTTCTATCATTTTTTTACTACCTATATGGGTAAGTTGGTTTCTTTTCCCTCTGTCTCTCATCTAATCATCTGTCTGAAACTTTGGCTCAGTGCACGAGAGAAATTTTGTACGCAGGGATATATATGTAGCACCAACTTTCCTGAAAAAGAATCCCCAATTGCTATTTATTCTGTTTTAAAACACAAGTCTTAATTTGGTCAGAATTACTAATTTCAATGTCTGCCACCCGTAGAGGCTGGAAAGCTCTAAGCTTTTCTTTTCAGCATAATATAATAATACCCTCACCCCAGTATCTTCATTAATAAGCTGGAACACCAGTATTTTTTCAAGTAGTTATATTGAAGTAAATGTGATTTTTGTGGAAGTCAAAGGCAGAGTAGTTGTTCCAAGAGTGAAAAGGGGTGGGAGGCACGAAAACCAGTGCCCGTTGCATGGTTTCTCCTCCCAGTTCTTCCTTCAAGCCAAAAGCCAACTTGCTGGGTGGTGTTTGTGGCCGCTCTGGGTGGGGGATATGGTGGGTGGGGGGACATGGTGTCCCCTCGGCTCGCTCCAGCTCTCATAGCACAGCCAGAGTGGTTTAGGCTCTTAACTCATAGGCATCGGGCTTGCAGAGGGTTCTGTGATAATGTCACTTGCTCTAGTGACACCTGGTTGTTGCATCGGCTCCCGTCGTGCTTTGTAACACCCTTCTGATGCGCTTGTGACTTTGTGCAAAATCTTCAGTCACAATCCACATACCTCACACGGATTTGTTCCTTAGAATATACAACTGTATAATTAAATGTATAACGCTAACCAAAATGTGCATCTTAATATTCTTGTTTTATTTTCCAGCATGATTTATGTTCTGGTGAGCTCTTAAGAAGACATTCTGCAAGCTTCGTTCCAGTTACGTGCATGCAAAAGCCACAAAACATGGATTCTTTACAACGAGAACCTCTTACCAAGATTAAATCCGGAATCTGATGATCGCATTTGCGTTAGAAAACAATGACTCCCCTATTTTTAAAATATTTCCACATTTTATACTTGTGGAAAGACTGTTTTCTTATATTTTACCGGGACACTGAAATCAAAGAATTACATGTAAAGTAATATAAAGATTACTGGGGTTTGAAGTTTTGACTTTGCACTCCATAAGGAACAGCCATAATCTTCAAGTAGGTCTTTGTTACTGACTAGCCTTAGTTCCGTAGGGATTTTCTTTAGGCCGGGCTTCGTAGTGGCTCATTTGGACTTGTGTTTCCCACTCTACCTGGCAATCGGCTGTAGCTGCCGAGTGCTCAGGAAGGGCTGGAGGTGCCGCGTGTTTTACTCGTAGGCGATGTTGGTCTTAAAAAATGAATTCATGGACACAATTGCGAAAATAGGGAGTTCTATTTCGGTTTCTTTTTTTTTCTACCTGGTTTGTCTTTCCCTGTATATGCATGAGTCAGAGACGTCTGTATTTTCACTGAACGTTAGCCTCGCTTTAATCTCCAGTGTATGTCATTGTGATAAGTTGAATTGTCCACGAAGGAACGGATTTAAATGATGATTTTTATTTTTTTTTTTAATGTCTGTGCTGTCTTATTACCAACCGGACAAACCAACAACATTTACCAAGTCCAATGATGAAAATACTGTTGAGTTTAAGAGTAATACTACAGACCTTTTCAAAGCAGAAAGTGAGATTGTGAAACTGCCCTACTGTTCCTTAGTGCAATAAATAATAAAAAAAAAAAATCTCAATTTCAGAAACACTTATTTTTACCTGGTGCCTTGTTTTGTTTTTAAATCGAACTTGCTGTATTCATCTGTTCGTTTTGTGATGGCTAATTGCATTACCTTTTAAAAATAGAACACTGAATCGAGTTACAGCTGGAAAAGGGAAACTCTGTTTTCCTGCTTTTATCATGGGGCTGCGGATAAATAGTAGGTGGGGCAGGGGAAGATGTTTCAGCTCAACAGATAATATTGCATTGTAAATTGTTACTGCAACAGCTGCTTAATTTAGGAGTAATAATTAGGAATCTTTGTCATTTACCTGTGCTGGAGAATAATGAAGAGTTTCCCAATTCTAGTAAAACATTTTTTTATAAACTGTTTATTTGCTCACTTTGGGTCTCTCGGGCATTAGATGCAATAACAAACGGTACGGTTGGCCGCGCTGGCTTCGACCAGAAATCCAGATGCTCCAGTGGCAACGATTGAGGAAAAAGAATATGAAAAGTATTGAATGTCTCTGCCTGAATAGTGGGAGAATGGTTTTGGAAATCTACGTGTTACAGATGCGCCGAGCTAGAGGTTTGGTGTCTTAAACAGCCCTTGAATAGCTTTTCTTCTGTGAATTCAGTTGCTTTTTGAGCATTTTTATAGCCTAGTCTGGAAGATACACTGAGACAGTGAGTGGAATTACTCAGTATGTAAAAACCCCACTTGTTTAAAACTTCTGCCAGACTTCATTTGGTGCCTCTAAGCTCTTATTTATAAGACACATTGAAAATTTCCCCTTTTCCACCTTATTTATGCTGGGCGTGATTGAACAGACCTTCATCGTGTCATCAGCTGTCAAAGCAGAGGAGTCTGTTTAATCTCTTTGTGATTGGAAGTCCTTCCGTAGCGCTGTGATTATCCTTTCTTCTCCGCAAACGTTCCTTTTCTAAGCTGGAGGAGACCAGAGCTGTTGTCATGAGACAAGATTTGGGTGCCTAGGGGATTTAGAGCGGCAGTTGCTTGCTCTCCGCTTCCCAGTTCCACTCTTCGTTTGGTAATATCCTGGCAGTACGAGAATTCACGCTGCGATAACTTAAAATTCTCTCTCCTAAGTAGTAACAGGCACCCGACAGCTTATTACTATGTGTATAAAATTGTTTTTCTCACGTGTTCCTTCTTTGCATTTATTAACACTTAATTTCCTGTGCTGTTATAGCTCAAGCGTTCAGCACTACAAGATTTATTATTTTTTTTCCCCCCGACTGTCCCAAAACCTGCGCAGCCGTTGCAGACATTCGTTCTCTCGTGGCCCGTGTTCCAGCCCTCTGCAGCTCTGCGAGGAGCCCTCCTCCCCCGAAACGCGCTACTCCTGTTCTGTAATCCCTTCTCATCAGTCCCTAGTCGACAAGAGGATTTTCTTCCTGCTGCAATCATCGTTTTTGAGCTTTTAGCAGAATTTTTGGGAACTCGGGGAATATTGTTCCTGCTGGATCGCTTTTATTTTCCCCCTACTGAGCTCGTTCAGAGACTGCCGTAAGATATTTTGCTTTTGCGTAAGCGAAGCTAGTTAACCCTTTCTCATGTGTGAATGTTTTTTAATCTGTTAAGGAAATGAGACTTCCTGGCTCACAGCCCCTTCCTCTCCTTGGCTTTCTAAACAAATCTCTCATTCCCCTGGGGCTCGGGCTGATTCCAGCCAAGTTACACACCAGAATAACCAGTGTGGGATCGGCTCAGTCCAAGTGAGAGCTTTTCCCGAAACCCTCCAGCCGTGGAAGGGCTTTACCTGGGAACAGTTAGCAGCGTGTTTGCAATGTTTGCAGTGTCCTGGTAATGACTGGCTTTACGTGTCTTGTGTAAAATTGCACGTGAATGTTCCTGAACAGAGGAATTCAGAGGTGGAAACCACACAGTGCCCTGCCAGTGCAGTTCTACGGGTCAGCTCGAATTTACCACTAACTACAGGAGCAAAATGCTGCTTTGGAGTCGGTCCTGCCTGTTAAATACGCGAGAACCGAAGGACTTAAGTATTCTCATTTTGAAGGTCTTTAAACTGTCAGAACATCCCAGAGAAAGGTCAGAAGTTAAAAGGTGCTGGGAGAACCCCGCATGTGGAAGCGTGATGACTGCCCAGCGGAGTCCCTCAGAGAACGCTGCTTAGAAACCCATCAGCGTTTTATTTTTAAAAAATGGTTAATGTCTGTCTGCCAGCACCCCCAGCGCTGTGTCTGTACCCCGCGACGGGAGCCTCGCCTCCGAGTTTTACCCCAGTGGTCCTCCTGAAAGCAGCGGCTGCAGGTGGAGATGCAGGTGTGACGCCCAGCTGGAGTACCAGGCATTTCGCATTCAAACGCTGCACTGACTGGGCGTTCATTGAGTTTGGGAGTTGCAGGAGGCAAAAGGTTATGGAGAAAATAAGGAACATTTCTCTCCCTGTCAGCAAGTTTCCTGCTAAGTGATCTTAAAATGCCAACTGACACATACAGAATATCTGAAACTGGCAGTCGCAAGGGTTCAGCACTGAAGAAGGGACAGACGCTGCTTTAGTTTTTCTGATTTCTGTTTTGAGTGTTGGGGAAGGGACAACGCACATTTTGAGCAAAGCATTCTCTGTCAGTGATTCCATGCTGTGGAAACTGGGAGACTTCCTGTTGTCTGCCTTAGGAGGGGAGAAGGGAACAGCAGTAAAAGCTAATTAAATATAATCAGTAGAAATCGCCTTTAAACATGCATTACAGCATCTGCGTTCAAACAGCATGTTAAGAAAAGGCTACAAGTTTTAAAGATAGCAAAGCAGCGAGTTCTACTTCAACTCAAAACCACTGGTGCTGTGGTAGAGTCTCATGTCACAACTTCTGCCCGGAAAAGTTACTGAAACTTTATTAAAATACACCCCAGACATCTGTGTCACTGCAGGCAAGAGGGGAGCGCAGGGAGGTGACCCTCGGAGCAGGACAGCAGCGCTTGGTGCTGGTGGTGCTGGTATTGGGCAGGTAACCAGCTGGTTTCTGGAAGCACTCACGGAGGAGGGGGGAAAAAGCACTTAGAGAATTAACTACAAGGAAAGAGGAGACGGTGACAAGGCAGGAGGACGGTCAGGACGTTGACACTCAGCTGAGAGCAGCTGCACAGTGACTTCGGCGCGGAGGAGTTCCTCGACTCCGTCGTTTGTCCAGCAGCGAAGGGCAGGGCCTGGCTGGCTCGGGCTGGCTTCCCAGAACCACAGCTTCCTCCCTTCCTCCTCCTCTCTGATCATCGCTTCCTCAGAACAGGACAGAACTAGTTTAGATGTTTTCTTCAGGGCTCTTAATCTCTGCTCTTTGCGAGTGGATGTAGTTAAACAGGAGGGATGCGACTGTTACCGGCGTGTTGCTGTGAGATTCCCCTCCAGCCCACAGCCGACTGTTTATTTACTTTCGGGAGCGGTAGCAGGCAGGAGCGCTGGGCCAGAAACTCACCCACGCAGCTACAGCACAGTGCCTCTTCCTCCCACACGCGTATAAAAACCCACCCGCTTGGTTTGTCACAGCTCTTCGGCATAAATCCCGCTCCTGGTGGAATGAGGGGTCTCGTTCCCAAGTGGCACTGAACACACTAAGCGGAACCGTGACATTTCAGAACGAGTCCTCACTGGTTCATAAGGGGCGAGCACTGGAGCAGGAGTGTTTGCTTTTCCTTTGGTTTAAAGCTAAAGCTGCGGGGTTTTAAGAGCTCCAGTGATGCCGTTTTTACCCAGCTGTATTATCCCAGCAGGACTCTTCTACGAAGGCAGCAGAGAAGGAGTTTTCTTCCATCTCTTCCCCTCCGCAGCGGAGCAGAAGCCAGCCTGTCCGCAGTAGAAGCCTGCGCTCAGCTGTGGGGCCTCATGGACTATTCCGTTTCCTCCCATGTCCTGCCTTCGGGTCCAACCGCTCGTCCCAGTCCTCACGCTGCGCAGAGCGGAGGTGAAGTCAAAATGAAATTCGGTCTCCGCTCCGATAGCCCTGTCTCCCTTCCGCTTGGTACACTCACTGAAGCAGCCTGTAGGATGGGAACACGGGAATGTCGGTGCACCAGTTCAACGGCAGCAGCCGCGTATGCTGGCAGTACCAAGTGACCTTAAACACGAGGCAGACATCGCTAAGAGTCATTATTGTATTGAAAACGAGCTCGTTAGGCACGCGGGCCACCGGCAGAAGAGCAAGGAACAGAAACACACCTCCGTGTACCATTAGGGCAGTGAGTATTAAAGTCTGCATTTGTGAAAGCGGGCAGCTACGTCATGCGGGCAGCAGTGGGGAGAAGTGGCAAAGGTCAGGAGTGAGGCATCTTGTCCGGCTGTCTGCCGCAGCCACGGAGACACAGGGACGCACCACGCCGGCATCAGCTATCGCGATACCGATCTGAATAGCGTGTCCTTTGTTGCCAGATGCGCAGCTAGGTTCTCTCGGAAGTCGTGGAGGTAATTGTATTGCTGAAAAAGCACAACCAGATTTGTAGTGAGCGCTCGGCACTTGGAAAAGGCACTACCCATCTTAACAAGCTGTTTGATACCCCGGGATGAAAACCGCACCCTCTAGTTTATTTGTTCTTCCGGTGCTTACTCCCAACCCTCTGGAATTTTTCACTATCAGGCACAGATTATGTGGATCCTGGCTTGGCTCCTGTGGTTCCTCAGAAAGGGCACACATGAGCTCAGGGTAACGCAAAACATGGTCCTCGGTAGGTGGGCGCTTCGTGTCAGAATTCAAAGCGGCTTAATTTGGGTCACCCAAGGGTCTTACTGTCTCCATAATGAGTCCATGATGCAGAACACGGCCTTTAGCTAGTGTGATGATGGACAACAGTTTATAGTAAGACTTCTTGGGTCAACTCATACATCACGGGGAGTATTACAAGTCTTATGAGGAGCAGCTGAAAGAGTTGGGATTGTTCAGCCTGGAGAAGAGCAGGTTGAGGGGAGACCTTATCACTCTCTACAACTACCTGAAAGGAGGTTATAGCCAGGTGGGGGTCAGTCTCTTCTCCCAAGTAACAAGCAACAGGACAAGAGGAAATGGCCTCAAGTTGTGCCAGGGGAGGTTTAGGTTGGATATTAGGAAAAACTTCTTTACGGAAAGGGTTCTCAAGCACTGGAACAGGCTGCCCAGGGAGGTGGTGGAATCGCCGTCCCTGGAGGTATTTAAAAGACGGGCAGACGTGGTGCTGAGGGACATGGGTTAGGGGTGGTTTTGGCAGTGTAGGTTTATGGTTGGACTCGATGATCTTGAAGGTCTCTTCCAACCCAAGTGATTCTATGATTACAATATAAGTGTTCAAAAGGAGATAAAGATGTTGGTCAGAGGCTGAAGGCAGATCATCCCCCCCAAGTGGCTGTGAGGGCTTCCACTTATAGCATTTGTTCATGTCCTTCCCTGTCTCTTCAACCAGGGCTGCAGGCTGCTCCTCACCTGCCTTGGGGTTTGTAGAAAACTAATTTTCAACAAGTAGTTTAAACAAGATTTAGAATCATAGAATTTACCTTCTAGAGAAGCGAAGAGACAGTATTTAGGCAACTCTCTCTCCCCAGAAACTATTAGCTTGAAAACTTTTTAATTGGCAGCTCCTCTTTCCTGTCCATAGAACGGTTTTAAGAGCATAACACCTAGGACTCCTCTCAACAGCAATGTGTACACAGAGTAGTGAAAAATCCCACCGAAACATGAAAAACCAGTTATGTTCTGCAACTTAGGCCTCCCTCCACGGAGGTTTTAATGCTAGTGCTAGGGATACGTCTCAAAAGAACGCTGCCGGTGTATCGATGCGATAGCTGCACAGGATGAACACGGCTGGCTGGGTTAGGAAGATGGAACAAAACCAAGCAGAAAAATCAAGCAGATGTCCAAGTTGTGAGGAGAACGTGAGCAACAGAGAAAGGAACGACAGCTTAGCGAGCGATGAGCAGGGATAAGGAGGAGAAAGCAACGAGTTACTAGTGGTGGTGAAGAGCAGACGGGGAGAACAGCTGTTGAATTGGGCAGAGGCAGGACAAGGCAGAATCAGCACGAAAGCAGCTCAAACCCAAAAGAGCAGCAGGGCACCCACTGTGGAGCGCCGCAGGAAGACACAGGGATCCCTCCGTGAAGCGGAGGAGGAGGAGACGGCGTCAGCTCTCCGCTTGTTTCGACATGTCTGGAGTCTCATTACCTTGATGGTCTGTATCGCCCCGGATCCTCTCAGGTTTCTGAGGTTGTCTATCACTTGCTGAGGGGCCAGCGCGTCCGAAAGCTGAAGCAGGAGACACGCAGCTACTGTAAGGGAAAGGTATCACGCATGTACGCTGCCGAGCGCCTCTTGCCGTGCGCGGTACCGCTTTTGCACAGTAGTAGGTTTGTTCCATGAAAACCGCTCTAGCAAAACTCGGCCTTGTCATATCGGGGTCACACACACCTGTTGGATCTTTTGCTGAATACCATTTCCTGGCACTGGCCCCATCTGCCTGCTGCTCCCGCCCAAGCCTGCAGGCTTTGGAAATGGGGGAAAACTCTCCCACTGTTTCACCCCTGCCTTTCCAGCAGCATTTGGGAGGCAAATTCTAGGCTTTTCAAGAACGAGGCCCAGTTCACCCAGTTAATCCCCCTTTGTGTCTTCTGACCACATTTGCTTTTTTGGCAATAGCAGCACCCCTTCCTTCTGGGGCACACGCAGTAACTAATGCCCCTGAAAGCTTTAGGGGGCTTTATGTTGGGCTGAAGAAGGATGGAGTTTCACCTCCTTCCCTTGAGATGTTTGGGGAAGAGGGGAAAGTGCAATCCCAGTGGTCAGAAGAGGCTAAAATTTCCAGTGGAAATGGAGAAAGAGTCGGAAAGTAAGAGAAAACTTTCTATCAGCCTCACTGAAAGCCTGACCCTGATCCTCTCACCTCTCCACTCAGGTCTATAGCATGACGTACTTGTGTCATGTATCACAGTTTCTATACAGGCAGCTAATTTTCCTACCATTTGGCAACACCTTTCCCAAGAAACGGTATAGTTTATACGGTAGTATAAACTATATATAGTTTAACGGTAGTATATTTCCCAAATATACTAACTAGCCTCCTACCTGTAGTGGCAGTGTGCATTGTAACCATAGCTAAGCTTCAAGCAGAATTTGTCTCCTTTAGACAGTGCTGTCTCACGAGAACAGGTTTATGGGTGAAATAGTCAGGCATTGAGAGGGGGAAGACAACTGCTTACCGAGACATGAGCGTCCGAGGCCGCCGTAACAACTGAAAGAGAAGAAAACGTTCGGTTGTAACAAGCTGCGGTACGCTGCAACGCCCAGAGCCACCTCAATACGTAAATATACAGACACAATTCTTGCCTTAATATAATCAAGAGGAGCAGTGGTACAAGAAAGTTAGAATATATCTACAAGACCATCTCCCATTTATTCTTCAGACCTTCCTCAAGCAGTGTCTTTCTAGAGAGATGGCACTTTTCACTCCATTCGTTCATGGTCATAGTACCAAAGGCAAAGGAGGACAGAAAACAGCATCAAGATGGACAATCTCAATTCTCTTTAAATCCTACTCCAGATCCAGCTTTTGATGCCAGTTGTGAGCTAACGATAGCAGCAGGGCTCTGCAGCAGCAGGATGCCCAAGGACTCAGGGAATATCTGTGCGGGGACCTGTCAGCAGGATCACTCAGGGAACACAGAACTTGGAAAGCTCTTCCCCTCTAACTTGAGCTCAGCTACAAAGCGTCCAAAGAAATGACTTTAAACCAGTTTCGTGCAATTCAAGAGTGAATTTTGCACTGCTGGAACCCACCAAGTACCTGATAAACAGCCCAGGGGTGTGTTACCCTCTGACAACAGCTGCTTTAGCTGACAACTTGTACTGTACACCCGATATTCAACCAGGCTAGCAGCAAGAAATCGTATGGTGCCATTCAATACACACTTTGAAGCACTCGCTGGACAGAGCAAGGGGAAATAGGAAACCCAAATATTGCAAAGGACAAGTTGGCTCCAAAAGGAGGGTGCATGAGGAGAAACAAGCAGCTTTTCACGGCTTGAACTGACCCTAAGGAACGCAATTGTCATTTGACAGGATTCTGTTCCCACTGGTCACGCATCTAGAGAGAAGTTGGTATCTTTTACAGGAACGTGGGGTGAAAGGGAGGCAACCAGGACCTACTGTATGATCGTTTTCCGGTTACTTTCCAGGCAGCTTCTGAGCTCTTCCAGAATTTTGCAGCACTTGGCAATGTCAGGAGCGTCCCCATCAGGTATAGGATAGTGGTGCACGCACATCCCATGCTGCTGGTAGGTGTCTATAAGGTTTGGTACTCGGTATTTTAAGAGCTCCCCTCTGGTACAAAGCACAAATATATCCTGGGTCCCATAGTTCTTCAGTTCTTCTGCCAAGAGATCAAGACACTTGCAAATAAACAAAAGCCTACCAAGCTTAAGGATTAACAGATAAGCTACTTGGTACTGATTCTCTTGTTTAATCTTTGAGGTTAAGACAATAGGAATTAGCAATTTTGCTTTGAGCAGCATTTACTTCTACTGAGTCTCTCCCACGTTTGCTTTCAGGTAACCCACGAGAGGAATTTCCTCAGCTGAGCGAGCCTTGAGACAAGCCTCACCAGGAGCACGTCAGCACTCGGAACAGCCTGTTCACTGCTGCCACCATTCTGTCCCATCTCCAGCTGTGACCATGTCCACACACTGTGGCTTTTTGCTCTTAGTCTCTGCTCTTCTAGTGTTTACACGTGAACACTTGGCACAAATCCTTACATGATTTCATCTTTTCTAGCCCAATCTCACTTTTCCCTGGGAAGAGGAGATTACAAGTTTGTAATTCATCTTGGTCCTAGCTGTTTTGAAGATACCTTCTCCTGCGTATGATTTAGCAGACCTCATGGTTACTGGGAAAGATATGCAGATGCCAGTATAGCTCTAGCCCAGAAATACCCTGACTACTTATCCAACATTTGGTAGATAAGCCACGGAGAAATTGGCACTGCACACTTGAAAATGATATCTAGGACTCGTGATGGTGACTGCGCTAAGACATTTGCTGCATCTCCAAGCACAGGGTTACCAAAACCCAGCTAGACATTGCTGTCACAGACCCCCAGAAGACTTTGTAAAGAACTGCCCTGCGTTCTAACATCGTTGCGTGTTAGACAGACAACTACAGCATCCATTATAAAAGTACGAATTAAACACCGTCACCTTTCAAAGTCAAGCCATGTTTTAGATACCTGGCGTCTGGATCCTTAAACCCAGATTAGATAAACGACTCTAGCAGTCTCCAGACTAAGACAAAATAAACCTCTGTCTTCCCAGTAACTTATGCTTCCAGTTTACCTGCACGGTTTTCTGGCCCGTTACATGGAAGTGAGGGGCACTTACACACCAGCCAGAAGACTCACCTGTATCTTTCTGAAGATTTCTTCTAACATCCTTAAACCTGCAACCTAAAACAAATTACGAATGACAAGTACCACTCCAGGTAAGTGACATTTGTGAGACGGCTGCTACAGCTGAAGAGTACAGCACAGACAACCTCCCCCCAAAACCAAAGCAAGCAACAAAGCCAAACCCCAAATAAAACACTGTTCTTATTTTTGCAAATAGATCACTAGTGCAGAAGACAGCTTAAACATCATTATCTGCTTAATACTGTCATATAATAGGATTAAAAAAGACCTACCCAAGTTTTTAAGCTGCTATGCATTTTCCAGATGAAAAGTTTTGGATATTAGAAATCAAGGCGCAGCTTAAAAAAAAACCCCACCACAAAACCCCCATGAAACAAAAATCCGCAATAAATAAAAGGACTGGGTAGAGATCACTTAAGAGTTGTCTGGTCGACCGGTAGGAAAGTAAATTCCCTGTTCTGCAATACTTGGTACAAATCATATGAAAAGTCCTCCTTACTATTCAATCTTCAGTGTTTTGCCACTTCCATTTTTTCCTCAGATCACGCTACCAAGGCATTTTTGCAATCCCTACAGAATCCTGCACAGCTATCGTTTGGTTTGCGAGATGTAATTGCTCAAAAATTTGCACTGTGTCCTCCCTCTCTCTCCCCTCCTTCACTTACAGCCCCATAGACGCACACTCTCTATGCCTGCCCTGACAACCGTCAGGGTTGTTCAGATCTTGAAACACTTTTTCAAGGCACAACAGCAGAATCCTGAAGACCAAGGGCTGTATCAGCAGGGCTACGACTGGAGGTTAGCAGGTGAAGATTAAACAGCTATTACACGAGCAGCTCAGGTGGCTAAAAAACAGCTAATGCAGCACATTTTTTGGCATATGTGTTAACAGGTGTTCAAGCGTTAGTGGGATTTTCATCAGCGCTGGCCATCACTCACTTCAAGGGACCTTAAATTATTCAACACTTGTTTTCTAGTTCTTTAGTCTGGTATTAGTCCCAAGCTTGTATTTCTCAGAGTTGGCTAGTGAAAGTTGAGCAAGTGCTTTAAATGAAGTAAGGAAAGTTCACCTTGTCACCACCAGCAGTTCTATCTCTTTTGTGACCACAAGAGATTGACTGTGGCTGTGGTTTTGGTAGTTAAAAACACAGTGAAAGCTGCGTTCATTTTTATACGATGACCATGGTAGCGCAGCGCAGATGCTAAGGGAGAGCAGTAAGGAACTGTCAGCACAGGGAGTGGGTGTAATTTAAGCCAAATATATCTTATAAAGAAACTATTTGTCAAAGTAATCCTATTCGCTGTTGCTTGTTATAAATAGTAAGCCAGGCTAAAAAGCCAAATGTTTTAACTGACAATGGAAGACGGCTGCTATTCTCTTACCATATAATCTTGCATTAAGATACTCTCTAGATTAGCTTTGGTATTTCTGAAACAATTATTCCAGTGGTAGATTACAAAACCAGTCACCCCACCAGTAAATACAACGCAGAATTTTGGGGTACAAGATATTACCTCTCTTCAGCTTCAAACCCACCTGCAAATGTCAGTGAATGCTTCTTACCTGGAAGGGAACATAGTCCCAGGAATTTAGAAGAGTAGACAGGAGACAAAGACAGCCTTTTGGGAAATAGGAAACAAAATACATAAAACTGGAATTTTTTTATTATTTGACTATAAATAACTCACTATAAAGAAATATAGTGAGTGAATATACCAGACATTCCTTTTCTGTGGGACCATGGGAAGAGTTACCTACCTATAATTCAATTTTAAGAATAAAACGGAAGTATCCTAGCGTTATTCCTACAACGCTGGAGAAGGGAATCACACGCCTGGTACTGTACCTCATCACAGACCCCCTCCGCCCAAGACAAGGGGAGAAAGCGCTGGCAAATCCCCACCTTGACACCGGGAGGTTTGGGCTGGCACAACCGACAGCGAGAGCTCCCAGAAGCGGCCCCGGCCCCACACCAACCGCAGCTCACCGGCTCCAACCCAGCCGCTTTTGAGGGGCACCCTCAGGCCAGCCGCGGCCTCGGCCCTGGCTCTGGCAGCTCGCCACAGCCCGGCTCGGGCTCCCGTCAGGAAAAACCTCCCGGTTTCCCAGGAGAGGGATTTAAGGCGAACTCCCGCGCGGTTCCTGAGGGAAAAGGCCGCGGGGCGCGTCTCACCAGGAGATGGGGAGCGGCCTGGGGTCCTCCTCAGCGGCCTCTTCGTCGGAGGAGTCAAAGCCGCCCGCCGGCATCGCGCAGGGCTGCGGCGGGACGAGAGCGCGGAACTCACCTGGGGGCCGGGGACCGCCCTCCCCCTCGGCTGAGCCGCCGCTGAGGCGATCCCGGCCCCGATCGCGACCCCGGCCCTCACCGGCTTCACCATGGCGCTGCTCCCCGGCCGCCGCCGGTTTGAACTAGCCTCACCGACCCGGGCCACCTCATTGGCCGAGCCCCTTCCCTCCCTTCGTCCAATGGGAAGCTGCCGCACGCCGGATGCGTGCATAAACAGCCGCCGGCTTCACGGGAGGAGCATTCTGATTGGTCAGTGGCGAAGGGGAGGCGGGCTTTAAAAAAACAAACAAACCAAACAAAGTCGTCATCCTCCCCTAGTCGCCGGTGCGGGCGGTCTTTGCGCTGATTGGCTGAGGCGGTGTGGCGGGAAGGGGCCGCGTCTCGAGCCGCAGGTGGCGGTTGGGGCTGAGGCGCCGTGAGGGCTGTGTTAGGGCCGGGCGGCTGCGCGGGCGGCTCCTCCTTCCCTGGTGCCTTTGTAAAGCCGCCTGCGCGCTTCTGACTGAGCGAGGGACGGCAGGAGGCTTTTACTGACTTACCCCGTGTTGCTTCCGGCTTGCCCCAGCCGTTTGCATCTGGGATGCTGTTCCCGGGATAAGCGTGGCGCTGGAAAAGCCCCCAGCGAGCATGGAGCACTCCCCAGGCTCCTGCAGCTCTGGCCTCTTACTTCTATTTGCCTCAGGCCTTGTATCCGCCCTGGTCTGTGCAGTGCAGGTGGGATGGGAGGGAAACGTTCAAGGGAAGGGCTGGGCCCTTCCTGAAAAGTGGGTGTCCTGGTTTGAGGTAAAACAGGACCAATGTTGTTCAGTAACTCTGCTTTCGAACTAGGCCTCTGCTAACTACTGAAATTAGCAACATATTGTGCAGAAAACTGCTCTTCCTCAGAGCGGTAAGACCCATGTTTACAGCTGATGCCGAGGCATGGGATGTAGAGAGGGCCTTGCTTACACTTATTGCTGTAACGACCAAGGGCAGAAAACTTTATTTGCCCCACTGGAGGGTCGGAAGCGGAAAAGCACAGAGGGGTCCCACCTGTGGGGAGGAGCGGACAGGACAGGGGACCCAAAACTGACCAAACAGTGTATTCCATCCCATCGGCATCGTGCTCAGGATAAAGCCGAGGGATCAAAGGGTCAGCGCTCTGGCTTTTTCTTTCTTCAATGGCCGGCATCCGAGGAGGACTTCGTCTGTTCTTCTGCCTTTGATCCCGACCTGTGTGTTCCTGAATCCAGTTCTCTTCCGTCGCTGAGTCCAGTCTGGGACTTCCCCAGTGTCTGCTGGTGACGTGATTGTCATCCTGGGAGCTTGGTAGGGTTTTATATGTATTTCATTATTTTCTTTTTATTATTTTATTCTTTATATTTCATTAAAGTAGTTTAGTTCTTACTAAACTAGTCCCTTCTTCTCCCTCTCCTGCTCGGCTGGAGAGAGGGAACATCTGTCTCTCGTCTTGCTTGGGCCAATCCATCGCAAACCTACGACAGTGGGTCTGTGGGATCCCGAGTCTCTGTCCCCACGGGCTGTGGTGAAGACATGGAGGTAGATGTGAGCCATTGCTCACTGCTCACACAAGAGACGGGGACATGGAGGTAGATGTGAGCCATCGCTCACTGCGCACACAAGAGACAGGGACATGCTGGAACTTAGTGGGCTGGAGTGCAGTTTGGTGGCCCTTTTTGGCATTAGAGTGTTTTTTGCGTGTGGCTGTGGCCGCCGCGGGTGCAGGGGAGTTCCCAGGGGGTTCCCAGGTGCCCTGCAGAGGTTCTGGGTGCAAAGAAAACGGGACTTTCTGAAAGCAGAAAATGAGCAATGCTTGCTCTTTTAAACAGTGAACTTAATGTCAAATATTCTGGCAGCAGTAGGACATCAAGCTCTTGAGACTGTCCAGCCCTCGCAGATGTGCCCTTAGGTAGCTGACTCACAGCTCCATGCAGAAGGAAAGCTGAAGGTGGCTGTGGCGTATGCTCTTGGGAGATCTCATGGAAAACTCAGAGTTAAAGCAATGAGGTGTGTCCCTATCCTGCTCTTGTCATGGCCCTTTTTTATAATGTTCTGTGCAAACAGGTTTTAGGGATATCGCACGGAGTTCTTATCCTGGCCTAAGTAATATGAAAGGTGGCTCCAGGGGAAAATAATATTCTGGCTTCCTGATTTTTAAAACGTAGGTAGGCTGCTGCCCATGGTAAGGGCATTTTAGTAGAGCTCTTTTTGCAGCATTTCTGGTTTGTTGTGCCAGTAACTCTGGCCATTAATGAACAGGAAGAAATGCATAAATTGATAGTGTGGAATTTTGTTTTTTAAAAATTGTAGTAAGGCATTGATAGGAAAAGGGGTAATGGCTTCAAACTGGAAGAGGGGAGATTCAGACGAGATTTCAGGAAGAAATTTTTCTCTCTGAGGGTGGTGAGCCCCTGGCTGGGGTTGCCCAGAGAAGCTGTGGCTGCCCCATCCCTGGAGGTTCAAGCCCAGGTTGGATGGGGCTTGGAGCAACCTGGTCTAGTGGGAGGTGTCCCTGCCCATGGCAGGGGGGTTGGAACTAGATGATCTTTAAGGTCCCTTCCAACCTAAACCATTCTATGATTTCTCCAATCTGTACCTAGACGTGTACAACTGTTGTGAAGAAGCCAGGCACCAACAGTGACATTTGGCATCCATCTGGAGGATGATGTATGGTCATAGAGACTTTCAAAGTTGTTGTTTGAAGTCAAAAGAATGGCTGTGTACCAACTCCTTAAGGGATTTGAGTTTGGTGGGATGCCCAGTAGGGCCAATGTGAGATCTCCAGGTGTGGAGACTTTAGCTTGTAGTTCTACATTAGTAACATTAGTTCCACAGCTGGAGCTTTTAGTGAAACCTGCCTGAGAAGGATTGTAGAAGCAGATTACTTGGTATTGCAGGATTTACAACAGGTTCAGGGAATGAAGAAACAGATGATGAGAGGATCAAGAAGTCCAGTTTATTAAAACACAGAATATGATAGCAGATGTACAAAACTTAAATTACTGAGCATAATGGAGAATTACAGCAATGCAGATGTTGCTGACTGAGATGAGAAATGGGAAGAAATATGTCCTAAAAACTGTGCACAGTCAGCCATATAGCTGCAAACATCCTTTTAGTAACTCCTACAGCCACTGCATGAAGGAACAGATATGTTGTTTGTTTCTGTTCAGTGTCTTTTTAGCTCTGGTCCCCTTAGAGCTTATGTGCAAGACTTGTACTGTTTGATAGAGATGTGAAATTTGCCGTATTTTTTTCCCCATGGTTGATTTTGCCCAGTCATGTGAAATGTATTGCAGGCTTTAGCTCTGAGGGTTATATCTTTATGGAAGCAGCAACACAAGACTGGTAAATATTAAAAAAAAAAAAAAAAAAAAAAAAACAAAGATAGCGGGGTCCCCCATTTT
>VZSF01010149.1:339816-407373 GCA_013398295.1 Chionis minor | reverse complement strand
AAAAAAAAAAAACAATAAAAAAAAAAAAAAAAAAAAAAAATAGCAACTGTGATGGCGTTCCCGATTGTTCTTTGGAAAGATCAAAGAAATTCTCTGGAGTTTGGGTGCCTGCACATAGCAGAAATCAGTATGGTATTGCATGGAATCTAAAATGGTCCTAACAGCTGATAATGCCAAAGAGGCTGCAAAATGTGAGGCTAGAGGTTGGGGTCTGTTGTGGCAGAAATAGATAGGAAGTATGTAAGTGTGAAGTCTGAAGTAAAGGTTGGAAAAAGATTGGAAAAAAAGCCCAAAACCAACTCACAAACCCGAGGAGGTCCTGTGAGATTCCTTATTACCCTAGACATCTTGCAGCATTAAATGACAAATATTTTGTTTATTAGCTGACTACATATTAGAGTTGTCTGTTTATTTCTTAAATTGAGTTGTTGCCCAGCATGTCAAATTGTAATGTGCTAAAGCATCTAGATCAGCTTGTTCATGGAATATTTTATAGGAAAGACTAACAGCAGTTTTGGTCTGCAAGGAAGTGTCCTTTTGGCATAAAAAAGAAGTGCATCAACAACAAGGCTTTAACTTCTGGAAATTTTTGTCAGTTTATAGATTGGAGGTGTGTGCAAAGTGAAGACAAATGGTCATGGCATGGGCTGAAATACATAGTTTGGAAGATTATTTTGTTGGTGAGAGAGGGTGATGAAGATGGTACGATTTAACCAGGATTTTAATTGGGCCTTTAGGTAAATGGTTGGGCCAGGAGCTGCTGTTTACAAATATCTAATGGGAGGGTTTAAAAAAGATGGATCCAGACTGTTTTTAGAGGGGTGTAGCACAAAGAGAAGAGACAATGGACAAAAGTTAGAACATGGGAAGTCTCTATTTGATATAAGAAATGATGGCTTCCTGCGAGGGTAAGAATCACTAAGAGTTTGAGCAGTAAGTTTGTGCTTACGTGGTGGCTACTTGGGGGTATGTTTTTTTCAGTTGACTTTTTGTTTTGAGAGAGAAAATAACGCTTACGATACATGATGTGAGACACCTATGCCTCTAATGCAATAATAAATACTCTCCCAGAGATATTGAAAACAATTTACAGTGAAGTGGGTCGAACAGCAAGATTCTTCAAGGAGCCCCGTGTCCCGGGGTTTAAATACATGTATGTAGAATGGGTTTGTGGTCTGGCAGCAAAATCTCTGTACAAAATTTGTAATATAAGAAAATAGTGGGTGAAAATCCAGACAGGTCTGGTGGGTGAGCTAAGAATTTCCTCAGGGACCCAATCACGACCACCCGCAGCTCGAGTGCTGTGTTCAGTTTTGGGCAGCGCAGTGTGGGAGAGACATTGAGGTGCTGGAGCGTGTCCAGAGAAGGGCAACGGAGCTGGGGAGGGGTCTGGAGAACAAGTCTTATGAGGAGCGGCTGGGGGAGTTGGGATTGTTCAGCCTGGAGAAGAGAAGGTTGAGGGTTTTGCCGTCCTTGGGTCAGGGGAAGAGCCCTCAGCACTGGGGACAGTGGAGTGTGGCTCATATGTGTAGTGTCTGCTATTCTGTGCTCAGGCTTCCCCTAAAAAATAAATAATTGATTTACTTCAGGTAAAAGCCTGGGAGGGAACGAGACACACCACGCAGCGGAGACAGCCAGCGACTACTGTGAAACAAGGAGTAAATGAACTTTATAGCACATAGTCTTAGCACGTATCTTGTTCAAAGATAAACCTTCAACAAACATGCTATGTTCTTTTCCTGCAAGGAGCCAAAGTGAGATCCGAAATGTCCAAACCATCAAAATAATTAAGATCACTGGAAACTGATTATTCCAACCAACCATCTGTAATGCCAAAGACTTGTTAGTCACCGCTCATTTTGCATCTCACTTTCTGGAAGTTGTATTTTAGTAAGACTAATTAATATATGTAGTGTTCCAAGAGATGTACTGTAATCTCTTTGGGAGCCACTCCACTGGTGATATCACCAGAAGATCCCACGGGGCATCATTTCAATTTTTCAGATGCTTGTTTTTGGAAGGGAAAAAATAATAGGTGGAACAGAGTTTCAAAATTTTCAAGNCCCGTCTTTAAATTGTACGTTTGTAGAAAACTGAACTGCTACATCACAAGCTTTATGTTGTACCTCACAATTGATGTGAGGATATGAATGAAAAATTCTTGTTATGCGAGATAAAACTGTGTGATGTTTGGAGGAACAGTTCTAGCTTGAGACACAAAAGAAAATTTTAGAATTGCAAGCGCTATTTGTGGGGATTCTATATGTTTTCCACATCATTACTCAATTCTTCAGCTATGCTTGAGTATGTTTTGTTGGGCTTTTGTTCTATGAGTGTGCCAATAAAACTGTGACAGAAATATTTGTGAATGGCGATTGTCTGCTCCAAGCCAAAGTGTTTGCTGAAGGCACGTTATTTGCAAACTATGTTGTTTCAGCAAAACAAGCAACTACCCTCCTACTCAAAAGTTTTTGAGGGGGCTTTTATTTTTTTCTATGTGTGCATGTGGTTTTTTTCATTGCTTTCCTTCACAACCCAAATACATTTGTGGCAGACAGCTGGCTGGAAACACAAAGCTCGTGGATTGGCTGTCTTTTGTGTCAATAAAGCTTTGAAACTGTAATTTCTGTGTTGGTCTGAACAAAACCACCCTGCCTGCTGAGAACAGCTGTTGGCTTGCGGACTGACTGACTTGTGAATGTGGTGTTATATGCTGCTGCTGCTGCCACAGAACTGGATTTATGGATTGTTTTGCCAGGATAGTACCATGGAGTTAAGAGTTGAAAGACAGACAGAGGGGCTTAAGCTCTGTCTAGCTCTATAAATCCTACTTGTCTCTTGAATTAAAACCAGAACTGAGACTTGGCCCTAAAGCTGGTGATGAAAAACAGTGTTGTAGAGTAACTGCTGAGGACACAGGTAAATAAAATTGTATTCCATGCAATTTTATAGTGGTTACTGTCAGTTCTTAGTGGAGATGAACTAGGGTGCAGCCTGCTTTTATTGAGCCTAATGACATAAACGTCACTGGGATCAGCATATTTTGACTTGCAGTCTTCACCGAACGGCTGTGTATTCTGGATTGAAACGTGAAGCCTTTTATAGCTACAAAGAAAATCTAGTGCTATTTGAAGTCGAGAATTGTGCCATCCTGTGCAGTTGACATGAGATGGTGTATGGTTCTTGTCTGCCCTTCTTTTATCACAGTTGTCTTTCACATATATATTTATTATTATGTTTTTTCTGTTTGTGTTAAATACGTGAAAGTTGTATATAACATGGTAAAGAAAGTCTCTGTGATGGTACATTTTGTTTTGTTTCCATAACTTGTTCTTTCTACAGTGGTCTGTTCATGAATTTGAAGAATCTGTTTTATTGGAAATGATTATTTAAAAGCAACGTTTTTCCCTACTGTCTGGTTCCTTTTGTATTTCAGACTGAAATTGCCTGTTAAATGGAGTAAAAACTAAAAATATTTTAAACTTAGTTTTTAGCACAGTGTGGTTTGATTATAACTTGAGCCCTACCAGAATATGAGTAATAATGACAGTTTATGGCAACAATACAGCGATGAGACTGCAACAATTGTGTATGTAGTTACTTGATTTACAAGGGATAAAGTCATATTTGCAACAAATACTGTGTTGCCTGTGGAGCTGAACATCAAAATTCAGTCATTGGCTGACATATGGTATGAGTATTTTTTTATTCCAAGTGATACGTGCCCATGTGAATCTTGTTCTTTTCATCACAGGACCTGCATGCTCTTTATCATGATTTCAATATCCCTTATTGTCTAACAATAATTATTGTAAAACTTTTGGAGGGTGGAGATGCTGTTTGCAAGCAAAATGATTTGAATTCTTATCAAACGATTTTTCTGCAATTGTGGCTTTTGATCAATGTGAAGTTTCAAAGCAACGATCAAAACAGGAAATGGCAGTGACAGCAGGAAAGAGGGGAAGTGTGAAAGAGCAAAAAGAGCTATAAAGGCTAAATCTTTGACTGATAAGGTTGCCACATTTGGTGGCTATCCAGCTTTACGCTAACTGAAGATAGTATTTACCTGGGAAATATTATTTCTGAAGTTTTATCAGCTTCGTAGATAATTCATTCCTGTTTAACATTGATCCAGCTAATATAAAATAGGACTTTTAAAATTTGTACTTCCTCTATGGAAACAAAGATGAGATGAAAATATCATATGTGGATGAATTTGTTCTTTTTCATTGCACTTATCAAGTTGCTTATAAGAAGGCTGCAGTGAGGCTAAGAGGTTTGGGTGTTTCTAGTTTGCTCTTCTAGACATTGTCTTTTCAATGGTATTAAATATTTGGTCTGTGACAGCCCAGGTTCTTGCAGCAGAGATGATAAAAAGGCCCAAACAGACAGCTGAATTATTACTTCAGTCATTGGGAAAACAGCAGGAGGTGAAGTTTTGAGTGAGTGCCTGCGAAATAATTTCATGAACCGTAATGAAGGTAGAGGAACCAAACCAAATATTTAATAAATGGATGTATGTTTAAAGCTCTGCCATAGTCCAGGAAAGTTTTTTAAGGTTCTGGCATAGTGAATCTTTTTTTCTTTTTTTTTTTTTTTACATGCAAGTCAATGGAAAAATTATCAGAGCACAGGACTGAATAAATTTACATGCTTTCTTGCTCAATTTTTCCTGTTTTTCAGAAAGTTGAAGTGAAAATTAACTACAATCTCATCAATTGGGGTGACTTACGAGGTACTCAAACATTCATAGTCCAGATTTTTCAGGCCAAGGAAGGATTCTAAGCTATCAAAATGCAACTTGGAGTGGAAAAATGTGATACTAACAGTAGTTACTTCCTACAAACTGTAAAATCTGATTTGAAGAGACTCACTCTGGGAGGGCACAGGAGTGTAAGGGGGATGTGGTTGAAGTCAGTGCCAGGGATTAGTATCTGTATTTTCGGTGACCAAAATATATTGCTGTCTCTTACTGTGTGTTTCTGTGGATATATGTGGAGGTAAGAAACGGAGGTTAAAGCACTGGAAGCAAAGTCAGAGGATTCTTTCTTTTAGTTCTGTAGTTGTTCATCTTAGCCTGTTCCCTTAAACTGTATGTTGCAAAGAAGGGTTTGCCCTGAGAATGTTAGTGGGTAGAAGTTACTGGAGTGGGTCCAAAAATAAAAATGCAATTTTTTGAAAAATAAAGTAGAAGGAATTTTATTAGGAAGATTTTTAAATGCATCTGTTTCTTCCATTCACTCATCTCAAGTAGTTAGTGGAAAAAAAAGTCAGAAGTGTTCCCCAAATGGCTTGGGAAGTTTCTTCAGTTAGTTAAAACTTGGAGTTTGATCAAAAAGAAGCTAGGTTGCCCAGGTGACCTAGTAAGATGTATCAGAAGTAGGAAGTCCTTTTTGGCTCCTAAATCTTACTTTTATATTTGGGAGTCTAGGAACAATAGGGTTATCAAGTTACCTCATTAAATCTCCTGTATAACACGAGCTAATGAATTTCACTGAGCCATCTCCATAGGATTGTCGAGGACTGTACATAGAAAGATGGCAGTGATCAAGAGCTGAAGTTGGGTGGCGATGGCGGAGAGATCAAAGTGCCATACGTGCCAGAAGCTTGTGCAATGGAAGGAAAATGACTGGATGAATTATACCTACACTCTGCCAGCAGGTATGTCATTTATTTTGCTGGGTGTCTACTCAGTTCAGAGAAAATCATCCTGGCTCAAAATGCGGTGATCATAACGGCTGCAAGCGAAATGTATCACCCCCGCACTTCGTCCAGCTTGTCTGAAGTTCCGTCTCCAGCTGTGTCGGCACTTTATGAAAGCATTGATATTAGCTCAATGGCAAACTTCAGGGGAGACAGGTTTTGCAATCTTCTAGTTACCTTTTTTTAAAACCCAAATCCTGCACACAGTAATTTGTGATTCTCTTGAAATGTATTTAGCCCTTCCTCTCAGCATGAAGCGGGGTTTCAGTGCAAGTCAAATTTTTTGAGTAGGTTTAGGTTTGATCAGCCATTACATAGAAAAAATTGTGGGAAAACTCAACAAAATTTAGCTGGAAGTGTCATCTTCTGGGTCTCATGGTGCAGGCTTCATGGAGTTTGTGATAGTAAGGAAACACTTGAACAACCAAAACAGAAAAGATGGCTTACTTAAGCAGTAGAGAAGAGAACGCTATTGGAAGGTAACAGACATCCATCAAAGATACTGTCATCTTTAGATTAAGGGAATAAAACCCCCAAGTTGAATGTAAGGTTATAGTGACACAGCTAAAAATATTTTCAAGAGCAAACTCTCTGGAGATACAAAAATGACAAATATGCTTTTTCCAGTCATATTGGAAGCAGAACTTGCCAAGGAATTTTTATGGTCTATTGACAGGGGTGTAATAGGAATGTTTAATGAAGATAAGGTTGAAGTTGAACCGTAAAGGAATTATTTGAATCAATGTTCTTTGCAGATTAGTTTAGGGATCTTCCAAGACTGAAGTCTGTCTTTATGCGGGATGTCTCTGAGGAACTGCCTCAAATCATAGTGTCTGTAGAAGAGTTTGGGGAAAAAAGAACCCACAACAAAATGAAAATGCATAATAAATGGCTAGAAGCAGAAGGTGTTCATGCAAGAATTTCAAAGGCATGTAAGATAATGAGTTCACTGAACTCCTTTCATATGCTGCTACTTTCTCTCTTGAAATGGAATTGAGATCACTGGGATGGCACGTGACAAACACTTAGTTTTTAGAAGAGCACTAACAAGGAAACGAGACTTATGTGGGTCTGACTGCTATATTAAATTGATTGAAGCTATAATAAAATAGAAGTAATAGGCAATTGGGTAAGTAAACTATAATGGCAAAGAGTAAACACTGCTTTTATAGGGAAATCAGGCCTCAAAGATCTATTTAAAGTTTTCAGAAAGAATCAATAAATTGCACCCTTCTGGTGTAATTCTTTTGGTCACAAGAGTGGTTTTGATGTAGATTGGCTTACTGTGTTTTCTCATTCTGCTGTATGAGTTTGGATTTATGGGCTTATTCTTTGTAAGCGAGCTTAGAACACTTATGGTAAAGGTGCTTTGCGATGCATGATAATACTTACTGAAAGTCATTATCCTATTGAGCGATCCATCTCTTTTCAGATGAGCCTGGAAGGCACTGAATACCAGCTCAGGGGAAAACAAGGCCTGCCTGCAGCGAAGGGCAGGCGTCCCAAATGAGCCTGCATCAACTTCCCTGCTCTGGAGGGAGTTGTGCACCAATTTCAGCGAGAGGAGAGGGTGTGTAAATGATTTTCCTCCCGTTCTTGGTGGAATTTTGCCATGGAGTTATTGCTCTGCAGTCCCTGCGTTCACTCGGCAGCGTGCTTGCGAGGGAGGGAGCAGCTCCCAGGCTGCCAAGCCACCAAGGTACGCAAAGTGTCCCTGGCCCAGGAGCTCCACATCTCCGTGATGTGAAGACTTCACCCAGGTGATGGTCCTCCCTAGTTTTACTCCCTCCTAGCACTAGAGGGCGATCTTGTCTTAAAAATTTAGACTTTACGCCTATCGATGCCTTGCCTTTACAAATTGTTGCCGAAAGAATGAAGGTTTTTTATCTCTAGAAACATATAGGATCAGATGTCTGTATTATGCTCTGTAAATGTTATCTTTGTTAAAGATACTTGAAGTAACTATCAGGTTTTCGCCGCACAGAAACATTTCTCTATATTAAGTGAGAATTACTGAAGTAAAACCATTATAATACTGATGGAGCAAATAGAATGCACTGTGCAAGAACAGTGTCTTCTGATTATATATACAGATGTCTGAGTAATACCCAAGAAGTATTCTGAAATTCACATTTTTTCTACTTGAGATAAAAAGATATTGAAAAATTTTGATTCATGAAATGTCAATAAAACTGGTAATTATTATTTATTTAGTAAGTTACATGAAAATCAGGGAAACAATATTCTAAATGTAGTCTGCAAACGTTTCTGTATGGAAAGTGTCTGCCCTTTATACATGGAGATGGCTGACTGCAAATTGAGGCAGGATACCTCTAATATTCAGGTGGGCAGTTCTGTTTGCACAGACTATTCTTAGGGGTATGGATGGTCTGCAGGAGTAAAAGCTAAAAGATTAATGCTTAAGTTACTCAGACACAAAAAAATATGAAGCACGTGACGGGGCAGACAGTTGTACTTTTGAGTATTTTTTTGGTGGTAGAGTTTTCAAACTATTTTTTAACATGTTTATTTTTGTTTTGTATAACATTTATATTCCTAGCATGTCACCTGGAGACTTGTGTGCTAAAGCATTTGGCCGCTATGAAGGAGAATGACTGAACTATTGTAGATGGCCTGTCTTGATAATCTTCTTTGTCAATTAATCTGTTGCAAATGCCCTTAGTCTTCCAGGTGGGTTTTCCTCTCACAGCCCTGTGATAGTTCCCTATGGCTCCAGGATGGAACAATCCTGGGCAGTAAAGAGATTGAGATAATGACAGTCCATGGTGACAGCAGGGCTGGCAGAGCCAGCCCGGGGGAAGACAGACACATACTTGCCAATAGAAATACCTCCATCCTTTGGGAATTGTAGCTTGGGAATCAAAGCTGACCTCATAGACAAGAATGATGGAGAACAAGCTTTTGATTTATGACTAGATGAAGCTCAAAGTCTGCCCTTCTGATCCTTCTTTACAACACACCTTTTGTATTTTATATGAGCTCTTTCACTTTATTCTCAGAATGTTATCTCTTGGGGTATCATTTTTAAGTCTTTCAGTGTTGTAATAGTTCACTCATCTCCTTCATAGCAGGTTGGGTTTTTTTTAAATGAAGCTAAAATCCTTTTTTAGTATCACAAATAAACTGTCAGTTATATTTAACGTGACTGATCAGCTGCTTTTTTTTTTCTTCCCCTCCCCCTGCGTTCTCCTGAAAGCTAAAACCATATTTGCTTTCTAGACCATATACTCATCTAGGGAATCCCATTTATGTTCACCAGTGCCTTGGTTGCCTCAAGTACTTGTTTGCACTTGAATATGAAAAAATTGCATTTTTAGTCCTGAAATTTATGGACCAGATCCTTAGTAAGATGTTGAGCTCTGCTGAGTTTGGTGAAGCTATGCTGTGTTTCCCCACCAATCTCCAAGGCATTCCCTGTAATGATTGGAACAATATGTCTTTCTGCTAGGAAGTCTACTACCCGCTACCTGGTCACTTTGTCTTATTAATTAAGCAAAAATAATTGTCTTAGGAATTAAACAAAATTGTGAACTCTCCAAAAGTGTTAAAAATATGAATCTGGGTCTAGATCTTCTTAGCTCGTTCTTGTCCAAGTTATCCATTATTCATATTTTCCTAATCTTTGCTGTGTCCTCTGTGACAAGCAGTAGAAAGGACATAAAAAGCCTTTACAGTGGTGCCGTTTAGAAATGGGAAGGACTATGACGGCGTACGATCAAGTGCAGCTTTCTGAAAAGGAATGTTTCTGTGCATCAGCTCTGTCGTATCTGCGTTGAGGGTGTTTGTGTTTCCATATATCTGTCAGTCTGTCTGTCATCTGCCTGCCTGTCTTCCTGACTTATATGACCGTTGATAAATATGCTCCATTGGTGATTAAAAGGAAGTGACCTCATAAGTTTGTCTTTTCACCCACAAAGGTTTGGTTGTAACGTGACATTCCATCCTATTACTCTGGTTTACACCAAATTCAACAACTTGTGGCCTGCAGATACTCAGTATAAAGAGCAGAAAGAGACTGACCTTGACAACCTCATTTCTCATTCCTTTCTTGTTATAGGTAATATAGCTGAAAATGTGGTTTTAATTATAGTACTAATGAAAACTGAAAATCCAGACAGACACTTGACAAACTCTGGTACGCTTTATATTACATTTGTGCTAACTACAAAGTATCCAGCTGGGTGTAACATTATATCTCTTTTCCTTGAGCATCCGCCTGACTTAAGCTGTATAATTAATGTGTACTTTGGCTGGAGGTCAGCTTACAGTTGGTTTTTTAGAATTTTTACATTTTTTAAGATGTTGTAATGAAACGAATATGTTTATTACCTCTGTGCCTGCATTCCCCAGGGGGAGTTAATACCTGTGGAGGAGCACTGGCTGGGAGAGCTTGAATAAAATGCTTCTGCCAGCTGAGCCTGATGCATCAGAAGTCTGTTTTCAAAAGGAGGTGTAAGAAATAGAATCAAAGAATATGATGTCCACAGATGTGTTTAACTTTGATTCACCTCCTTTGTATGGTTTGTTGATTTTAAGTTATGACACTGATACACAAGTGCCCAAAGTAGAATTTGTGGAGGGATTTCTTTTATTTCTTTTCTTTTCGCTTTGGAAAGCACTTTGTTTTCAGAACCCACCAATGAGAAACTGATGTTCTCAACTAGAGCCAAAAGCACTAAAAGCAGGTTCCCTGCCAAGCCCCACCAGTGCACCTTCATCCTGACTTGTCTTAACTCTGCTGTTCCAGTCGGGCATCTGACTGCACTAGCATGTGTATGTAATCGTGTTAAATTAAATACTGGTTTTCATGATATGGACAAATACTCTCTTGGGACCAGACTGAAATTACCTTTGAAGCGATTTTATTGTGATGTAAGGCAAAATTGAAATTGGGTTGCAAATGATAAAAATCCAAAGACTTGCATTACACTGCTGTTTTCAAGGACCTGCTGCGGAATCTGAAATTTTTCTGGACAAAAAATATCAGTGTGATTCTCATGCCAAACTTCAAAAAAACATTTCTGACTTGAAAGGAAGCGGCTGCAGTACAGCCACATTCGCAGTGGGGGCCTCAAGGTGTTACTCCTAGAAATCAATGCGTAATGATTTTCAAATGACCTTTTCTGGCATGTTCATACGGCTATTAATGTGGTTTGATGTTTTGTGTGAATGCACAAAGGGCCTGTCCACAGAGCCTATCCGCAGCTGCGCTTTAAACTTGTTTGCTGATACAGATGATCTGAGGAAAGTTTACTTTTTCTCTACCGGCCTCAAATTGTTTCTGCTTTCTCTTTTTATGATCACAAAGCCAAACATGGATGTGAAAAAAAAAAAAACCAAACCAGTTTCTTCGGAAAAATTATTCAGGAGCAGCTTTGCTAATGTTTAACTGATTTTTGGAGGATGAACTGAGCCTAACTGATCGAAAGGGCTCCCAGAAACAGTATAGCTAACAGGTGATTGTTTTTAAAAATTGCCTTTCTAAAAATGATTGGTGGGTAGAGTTCCTTAAAGGATGTCCCTTGTCCTGGAAGATACTTTGGAAAATAAGATGCTAAAGTGATACATTTCCTTTGTTCAAAGGACAGTATAGATTCTGGAAATAGCAATCATCTTAGATATTTGTGTTCCAGAAAGACTGAAAAGCCTTGGCCAAACTGGAGCTCTGTAGGACCAAATGCTATGCTGACTTGCACAGTAAGAGATAGCCTTTGTTCCAAGGGCCTGCAATTTAAAGAGACACCACAGGCAAATTCTAGCCCCTGTTTCTACCACAGCTGCTTAACTGGTTTTGATAGTGTCTTGTGAGTGCCCATTTGGCATGAGGGAGATGCACCGGCATCAATTAAAGGCATTTCCCATCTCAAAGAGGAAATAACACCTAGTCTCCAGTTAGTAAACAGCTCAAAAAAATGAATTAAACCAGATGTTGCTGAGCCGTTGGTATTGACACACATGGTAGTGCAGCCTTTAAAGTGTCCCTCCTGTGGCCCCTCTAGTTATATTAAGATCTTATTTCCATCCTATAAACATTTAGGAGAATGATTAAGCAACAGTACTCCTTTCATATCCCATGTTATGCAGAGAAAAGTTCATGGCTGCATTGTCTCTTGAGTGAAAGTGTGCTGGGTGGGTAATGTAATATCACTTATTTTTTAGTCCATTAACTGTTGCTAAACAGACTTACTGGACAGAAGTACCTGAAAGTGTTTAGTGTTTAATATTTGTGTGGCTTTATTGTTTGGCTTGTTTTCTCCCTGTGGTTAAAAAAAAAAAAAAATTGATTTCTCCTTCACCTTAGCCATTCTTCTGAATAGTTCCATTAAACTTAGTGGAGCTACTATAACTGTTATCTTTGTTCTGATTTTACTCCTGTTATCTACAGTTTTCAGCTCATGATTTGGAATGAAGAGATTGATGCTAAGGCACTAATTCTTCATTTGGTATTGAATACCAAGCAGAGACATGAGATAAATTCATTTGTAGAATAGCTTTGTATTTGCTGTACGATACAGCACAACTTAACTGGGAATTTCTTCCTGGATAAAAAAAAAGTCTGTGTCTCTTCAAAAAAGACCTATTTTCATAACAAACTACGAGACTATTTTGCGTGGGTGTGGGGTTGTTCCCCTTCTTGACGGAAGGTGAAGGTGGAGAGATGGGTTATACGCTGGTAACTGAGGGCAGTGGGTCTAATAAGGAGCTACCGTTGGAGGCTGGATCCATCCGCATTGTGGACCTTTGCCATCATTTGGCCTTTGCCATGTAACCCAAAGAATACACTGTGTCCTGGGTACCTCTCTTAGGTAGCACTGAGGAGGGAAGTTCTGCCTTCTTGGCCTTTCCCCCAAGAAGTCGACGTCTCGAAGTGATCAGTGGTCAGCAGTGGGGGTGCTAGATGGTCCTGGTGTGGAAAGCACCAGAGAGTGTTTTATAAGCAACAACAGCAAACCTATGGAACTGCTTACGTGATATCCTATAGATGTGATGGATTCTCTAAATCAAGGCTGATATTTGTACTGTATACTTCTATACAAACATAAGCTGATGGGCCTCTGTGCTGGAATTGAAGGCAACTGCTCAGCTGCAGGTGGTAGGAAAAAACTTTTCTCTCTTTCCATTGGGGTTTCCTGCACTGAGTCTGGAGGACACTCAGCTATACCTGTGCGTCTTTGTGTTTTGTCTTCCTTCGTGACAGGCAGTGCGATGCTGCTAGTTAACTCTTTGTCTCTTCCATTTTCATTTCTTTTTGACAAGCGAGGCACAGAGTTCCCACTGAATTTCTTGGAGGTGGAGATAGTTTACTCCAGTGAAGGGTTCGGTCAAAGTGTTCTGCATTTGGTCTCTGGTATATCAGCATCACAAGTTGTTCTGAGAACGTGCAAAAAAATATTAAATCTTCTGATATATAATATATATATAATATAATATATTAATCTTCACTCATACATAACCATTTCACAGTATTATGCTTGTCATATGCTATGTGTGTTTTGGGTTAATCGTGTATAAAAGCCACAAGTACAAATAGAAAAAGGAGGGTTGGCATTACAGTACCTTGCACAGTAACTTTAAATGTTGGTCTTGTGACTTTGAGAAGGTGTTTGTGCCTTTGATTTAGATTGCGCAGCAAATGGAATTTACTGGGGTAGATTTCTCAGACGGAGCAGTGTTTTTATCGTATAACATTTCAGAGGAATGGCTGGAGGAAAGTTGAGACAGTTTTCTTTGACAGGAACGATATTGGAAAACAGTTAGATCTGTCTTGAGTAAAAACAAAAATCTACATGATTTACTTTACTGGTGCCGTAGTTCTCTAGAAAATGAGATGTACCTACACAAGCTGCTGAACGCTTCGTATTTAGATCTCTGATTTACTTGAGCTTGCAAATATATGGAAGTAGATTTTATTTTTTTTCGAAGCATGGCTGCTATTTGTGTGGTACTGTTGATGGGTTTCTTGTCTGCGGGGTCCTGTATCTGTGCATGCATTGATCAGTGCCTACCTACATGTATATGTTCTCGGTTGGAGTGTGTAGATAGTTAGGTTGCTGATTGGCAGATGCAGTCAGGTGCTTCATTTCCTGACAGCAGTTTCATTCTCAAATAACGCTGCAAAACTTTATCTGCAGATACTATCAGTTACTGGAGAATGGCCTCAAAGAGCAAAGGCAGGATGCGGATCCATTTAGATTGGCAAGTGCGGGTTTGGGCAGCCGGACAGTTCCCTTTTGACCACACAACTGAAAAGGATAAAAAAATGGGAATTACCCCCAAAGTTACTAGTGCTGGCTGCGTGCTCTCTGATACAAACAGCAGTTCTTGCCCTGAGGAGTTTAAGGTCTAGATTACAAAGTCAGATTGTGTGATATTTTATACTCAATGCCATATTAACTTGTGCCCGGAATTTTCTCTTGATCTAATTTGTACAGATTGATACCTGTTGTCTGTTAATCTGCTTTAATTAATAGTCACACAGTACTTGAGAAAAGAACATGTGAGGAAGGACACTGAACACATTTAGTTCTTGATCTCTAACTCTAGAGGACAGAAACATAATGTTTCTTAAAGAGAACCCTGTTCAAGAAAACATATGTACACTGTGTTTCCTGAGATGGCCCTTTTAAATTTTGGAGCTGGAAGAGAATAAGGTTCTCAACACATTAATCTTGGAAGTATAGTTGTGAATAGTGGGTCTAAGGATAGGATTTGGCACTAAACATTAATCATGGTTCTGATGATTTTATAGAACGCTATAGAACCAATTTGACCTATTTAGAATTAGGGAAAAGAGGTACGTTAAAGTAATATTCTTCTGTCTGCAAGACCTCCATCACATAAATTCTGAGATCCGTTCTTCCAGCTGTAAAGTGCGGAGGAAAAGGTTTCCTTTCTCCCATCGTCTGTCCGTAAGCTTTCACTTAGACTGCAAACATTTGGGGTAAACACTGCTGCTTAACTGCCTTTGCACAGTCCTTAGTACACTGCTGCTCCACTTTCAATTAGGGATTTCGGACAATGTGACACTGCCTAAGGATGCCAGGCAACCGTACTACTACACTCGGCTACAGTAGTGCAGTAAACAAATTGCTTTTCAAAGCGCAAACATTTATAATTTCCCCAGGTGGTAGCTCTAACAGGAATGACGGACAGTTTGGCACTAACCCGTGGTAGCGTATGTTCAGCCTGGCAACGCTGTACTTTCCGATACTTTGAATTATGACGGACGCGGTGGCCCCTGAGTTACGTGCGGAATAGCTGCGGTGCTAGCTGATGGGCTATTTTGTACCTTGGATGCAGAGTTTTTATGATGGCCAATACTCTGAAACTCGTTCAGGCAATAAATTTACTTGCCTTTGAGTTTACAAGGCAATAAACAGTTGAGGCCTTTGACCTCAACATTTACCAAATACATTTGCAGCAGTTGTGTTTATTGACAACTATTTATAGGGAAGTATTTTATACTGAATTTCACATGTGGAAGAGAACAGTTTAATTTTGCAGCTCTTATTCTTCTTTCTGATTTCCATCTCTCCTTCCTGTCTCTTTGATTTACTTTAGTAGCTGAAGTTGCAGGTTAATGCTGCAAAATACTCAGTTATTGACAAAACAATTTAAACCTTTGTGCTGGGTTTTTAGAACTTTCTCTATTTTTATTTTGGATGACTGAGATAAAGATATACGTATGCTACATTTTGCAAGGCATTGTGTAAGGCTCATTTAAAATTCTCTTATAAATCTTAATAGGCATTTAGTAACTTGAAAACATTCCCTTTACTAGAAAGTAAAGTAAACAACCTTGAAAATAACAAAAATAATAATACTTTAAGCTCCTTTTCCCTGATTCATAGGAAGTTGGGGTCCTCACTATTTTCCGGTCAGTGATTAGCGTCTCAGACATTAAGGCTCATCTACGGATCTGGAATATCTAGCGACTGACTAGTGTTTGCTGTGTACTCACCCAGACCAAGAACTCTGTCCTGCTCTGCAAAAAAAATCTCTGCAGGTGAGGATTCCCTAGAATTTAGGCATGTGTGGGATGGAGGCAATCAGCCGGGGTTGTTCATACCAGTAAGTGTCAGACCAGCTGGAATTTTAACTAGCATAAACTCACATAGTCCTGAATCTGCTCTAATTTATACCATGGGTTAAATGAGGGGCTGAGGTTACTGGAAAGCAGAAAGGTAACAGTGCTTTCACCCATTCCTGCAACCGCCAGCTGAGCTCATAGTAGGTACACCTGAGTAACTGTTCCCAAAACAATCCGTGCTTTTGGAGTTTACACTTTGGAAATTGCATTGGCCCTGATCCAGCAAAATACTTGAGTTAATGTTTAATTTCAGGCATGAAGCATGGGACTTCAGTGTGACTGTTCGTAAGCTTAGAGATAAGCACATGCTCGAGTTCCTTGTTGGAGAACAGCCAGCATACTTTTTATCTTGCAGCATCATGCCTGTGAGATACTCATTTCAATCTGTGGAACCCCGAGTGCTTGCGTTCTTCTAGAAAAATAAGAAAAAAAATATTCAGATGCTGTGGAATTACGGTCTATCATTTCTAAACAGCTCACCAGATTCTTGCCCCATATAAGTTGCTTCATGCCAGTTTGCAGCAGTGGAGGATATGCTGCAGAGTTTTGATCAGTAGTTCTTTATGCCTTTTTGTAATTGGGCTTTTTTTCCTTTTTGCTGAGGTATTTATCATTAGTATCTACAGGCCAAGTGCAGCAACGTTCTGAAAATGTATTAGAAAAATCGTATTTAAAATCACATTTAACCAGACAGTTGGACTCTCAGGTGGGTTTAGAAATTAAAGTTTAGAAAATAAGTTTAGAAATGAGTGTCCTACGCTTCAATAAATCACTATAAATGAGTCCACGGTAGGTTGTCACCCAGTGCTGATTTTCATTCATGTGACATAAAGAAAATGGGCTTATTCTCTAGAGTGGCTCTGTCCACACCGGAAGAGGTTCATAGGCGAGATGTTTTATGTGTTTGGTGTGCTGAATGTTTAAACGAGCAAGAAAAACACTTTATCAGTGCAGCTTCAGCTTGCTTTGTGAATTATGTTTAGGGCCCATATTCCGGATTCACACACTAGAGATCTGTGGAAATAATACGAAATGGCACTGACTCACTTTGAGGTGGTGACAAACTGGAGTTCTGGGGTGGGACACCACTTTCTTGGCACCTCTGTTGCCTGCTTAATGAGGTGGCAGTGACGCTGGGCTGGAATTAAGCTCTGATAGGAAGGTGTTGGGGAAAGCCCATTGCTTTGTTGGGTTGGGTTTTGGATGAGCACCAGGACCCTCTTAAGAAATTCCTGTGTAGGGAAGCCTAGAAGGCTGCCTCAGTGTGGATGTTTGGCTGAGTTTGCTGTAAAGAGGGGATATGGACCCATCAGTCTGTGGGGATGAATTGTTAGAGCTTCGTTAGAGCTAAATATGAGTCAAAGAAGAAAAACGACATGGAGGAGGACAAGTGGGGAGGGACATCGCATTAGCAGCCTGACCGTGTGACACTGTAAAAGGCAACTCCAGATCTGTCAGCGCAACTGTGCCTGGAGCAAGCCAAGAAGCCAGATGCTGTTCCTGCTGCTGAAAGACTGTTTTCCACAGTTTAGTGTTGGGGCCTTGCGATGTAAATCCCTGTCCCATGTGTGGCCGTGGGTGTGGGACCTCATTCCTGCCTAAAGTAGGGAACACGGAAGAAAAGCAGGAATCTTGTGCTTACTTGGGCTGATTTATAAAATAAAGTTAAACTAATTGGATTTAGTAAATTTTAAAGAAAGGGCGGAAGGTTACTTTGTAACACTTGGTGATTTATATGTTTAGGTAGCAGCTCTGCCTTCACTATCAGCGTGTCTCAGCTGTAGTCCTCCCAACAAACGCTTATTTCTAAGAAAGCATAAGAAATAAATATATTAATTTTAAAAGGACTTGTTAAGCTAGTGAGAAGCTAGCTTAAATCTTAAAAGTTACTTAAAGCAGTGATTTTAGGTACTTCGCTGATTTTATCTGCTTTGCCTTCCTTTGCATGTAAAATAGTCTTCCTATTTTCCTTTGCGTGCATTTATCCTAAAGGATTAAGCCTTCACATGGCACACATCCTGGGTGGAGGAGGCATACTCAAGACTAGCCTTTGGAGGCCGGTGGACAGAAATCCTTACTATTAAAGCCAGAGAGCCTTAAGGAATTATAACAACCTTTGTATATCCTCCTGGCCCACTGGCTGCCCTCCAGGATCGCTCTCTGCATTGCTGTGAAAGGAGTCACAAAGATGCTGGGCTTTATGGCCCACGAGGATTTACTCAGGAAAAAAAAGACAAATGAGGAAACATCTGCTAAGATAAAAAGATGCATCAAACAGTTGCCATTGGTCATAAATTTGTTGCTGACTTTTTTGATAAAACTTGTAAATTTTTTGGCTTGTATGTAGTAAATATCTACTTTCACAGACAATTTTTACTAAATCCCCAAAGACATATTTTTATGCTGAAAATCTATTTTTTTTAATATCATGGGGGGGAGAGGTATTGATTGAAAGTAATTTTCTGCTGTAAATTTTCCCGAAATGACTACCTTTCCTTGACATTGTTAGGAAGGGGAAAAGCACTAACCATTCTGCCAGTAGCTTTAATAAGCTTCTAATGTTTTCCTGGCTTATTCAGTACTTTTTGGCTTTTATATTTTCATTGTGACCCAGAAATTTGGGGTGGGAGGGAAGAAGTAGGTACTCAAAAAGAGCTGGAAGAGGACACCAAAAAAAAAAAGGCACTATTGTGAGGTTTCCTTTGTGAAGCTTCCTAGCTAATGGAGCTGAATCCCAGCTGCCAGGAAGTGGTTGTCAGGTCTCACTGGTGCTCCACAGAAGTCTTACACCTGGAAGGTGCCCAAAGGAAAGTACGGAGTGACCTACCTCCTTTATGGGCACTGCCTACAGTTAATGTGATCATCGATTCTGGTGCCAGCCTGTTATCAGCACCCTGTGTTGTCAGTTTTACAGTGATATTCCCCTCTTTTTTTCAGGTCAACTAGCCACCGTTAGGGACTTAACCTCTTAAGAGACAATGGAGCCCAGTTCTTGCTAACTTTCGGCTATAATTTTAAATTAAACCAAGCATTGTCCCATCGAGCCAAACCATTTCATATTTCTATAATTTTATTTGCTCGATATCCATTTCTCAGGCGTGTAATGAGTCCTATTAAATGATCAGATATAAGTTTATCTCCAGCAATGTTTTGATTAATTTAGGGTGCCAAAATGGGAAGGGAAATTTACATGGGCCAAACAAATGCAACATGAAAGAAGACAAAGACCACTGAGGTCTTGAAATCGTCACCCTGTAATTAGACTATTTTGCCTTCTTTATTTTTTAGTAAAAGTTCTGCAGAGACAAAAGGCTGAAGGTGAAAGCCATAAGTGAATTTCCTCAGTTTTCTCTGTGAAAATGGGAGGATATTGGTTGATTGTTGGTATCACAAGGCACGTATTATTTAATATGGCTCTTAGAGCCGCAGCTCCAGGAGTCACTGCAAGGTCTAATGTACCTTAGCCTACTTGGCCATATTATTTACCCTTAAATTCAAGAGATCTTACTCCTAAATTTTTATTGGTTTAAATCTGAATTGATATCCCCAGAAGAGCCCAAATGCTTTAAGTACTTATTGCACTGATGTCTGTTCCAACTTTTTAACTGTTTTTAATTAGTGGCACCCCATTCACGCTAACAGAAATGCATTCATGAAGAAATATAGTGTTTAAATCAACCAACCAGCCAACCAACCAACCCCTCCCTGCAACCCACCACCAAACCAAAGGCTTCTCCATTCTCATCATCAGGCTAAGCGATTCAGATTCTGGTGAGCCAAAGTGCAGGGGAATGAATTGAAAAACCAAGGACACACATCAGGAATAGCCTGGTGGGTCCCTCCCTGTACGTTTTGAGGAAAACTTAGCTCAGGCATACTGTGGTCATAACCTTCCTAAGTATAATCCGACATGTATTCTGTGGAGTTATGCCAGTTGATCTCAGCTGAGAGTCTGCCCAAAGACACATAACATGGTATGATTTTCAGATTAAGCTCCGGATGAGGAAGACTGAAGGTCTTGCTTGTCTTTTCCAATGTATTACTTTCATACCAATGTAACTCCATTCACTTCAGAAAGCTCCCACTGTTCTTTTACTGTATGAATGCGGTGTCACTGTTTAACCAATTCTTCTCATCTTTTAATTCTGGTATTGTTAAAAATAACTGGAAGATATCTACATTGTACTTGTCAGTGATTCTAGCATTACATTACATTAATTACACGCGAAGTAAGTAACACTATGGTGTTATCTGGAGCTTTGCGTTATAACACCATGTTACCAGTTTGTTTTATCGTTGTCACTCTTCAGCTATTTGGAAGGAATAGCTAAACCCAGCTGCGGTGTTTATGAGATTAGAGAAAGATACATTTTTGTTGTTGCTAAAATTAAAAATATTTTTTAAATTATGCTTTGGACAAACAATTGAAATCTGATGTGGAAGTGGAAGTTGTTTTGATATCGGAGGGAGATCTTTTGGCATCCTTGTAAAAATTTTCCCAAATCTGGCCAAGCTGTATGGCGCTCAAAAGATTTTAGTTTGCAGATGTTTAGTAGAGGCTCATTAGAGTTTGGCAGCTAAATTCTCTGAAGTTTTCGTCTGAGCTTCTTCGAAATACATAGGCAGGGCAAATAAAAGGAAGATACACCTGATGGGAATTTCAATAGAGGAAATGGAAGGGAAGTAGAAAAGTAGAGGTAGCAGGAAATAGAAAATTATCTGAGTGGAGGCTACTAATTCTGTTCTCACATAACTGTTGTGAAGACAAACTTTTTACCCTATGTGAAGCGCTTGGACACTATGCCAATAGGACTGTAGGGATGCCCATGAGGAAATGAATGATTTTGTATTAAATGCAGAGTTTAAAGGCCATGTATAGGATAAAGCCTGGGGCTACATATTGAATAGAAGAATAGAAAGAAGTATTGAATAACTGCTTGTTTTCTGAATGAGTGAGTGTTTCTACAGATAGCTATCTCCTTGACAACCCTAATTCTTTCCTCAAGCTGTCCCTTACCTCACAATGAATGAGGCAGTGATTTGGTGGAAAAAAATTGTGCATGATCACATAATGAAAACCTGTATCATGAAGCACACTCAGAAAAGGGCTGAGCAAAGTTTGTATAGGCAACCTTAATTTTGGCATTTCCTAAGTTTTGAATTCTTGGCATTGCATTGTCAATGTTATTTTAACAGTTTTTGGATGTCATAAGTAAAAGTGATGCCTTTGAAGCCTGTATTTCATCCTTAGCTCCAGTGAAGCATTCTTAATCTTTATCCGAATGAGCCTAAAGGGGCTTGTTTGTCAGACTTGGAGTCAGTAACAAATTGTTCACAGCAGCATTTTAGAAAACAAACCTCATGCCAAGTTTACGAATGATCTTCCAAGAATGCATGTTTTGCATCTTGCCCTGCAGCTCTGTGGACGGCCTCTTGCACACCCACAAGACATTTGCCTGCAGAGCTCAGGAAGTAGGATGTGCAGTAATGTAGCTAGGATGTTCCGTGTGGATTTGAGCGGCTTTCCTTCCGGAGATTGCATTTGTATTTAATGCTTGAAATATCATGAAAGACCACATCCCATTTCCATTGTAGTAAAAGTGACAAGTCCCTTTGTGAGTTCAGTGGGAACACTAATGACGGTCCTGGTTCAGAGAAGCTTGCCATCTCTGAAACAGTTAGGCATATTTTTATAATTCTTATATCATTAAGGACATACTTAGCCCCACCAAATTAGTGAGGAACATACATCTTTAAAGGTAATCACATACTTAAGTGCTCAGTTGAAAAGGGATTGATTTAAAGCTGGTACAACTGTACCATCCTGTTGACCAAGTACATATTCAAATTCCTTTCTTAGCCAAAGGGCTGGTTTGCACCTTTCTAGGCATGGCTTCGAGCAGCAGCAATGTGGGGCTGTACTGCTGCTCACAGAATCGCAGTGGCAAAGTAGGACTGAAAGACACCTGGAGGTGATCTTGACTGCAAGGATGCTCAGCCTGTGATCCATAGGCTGCATATTGCTCTCTCAAAGGATTAAACTAGGTTGCAACCTGCTCCTTCCTTTCAGGTAGCAAGTCAGGAGCACGTAAGGCATGGACTGTTGGCTTCCGCAGTTGTTTGGGTGGTGGAAACTCTATGGTCATGACTCCTGTTTTCCTTGGTGGGGGGGAGGTGGTTCCTGGATTTGCGTTCCATAAGGTGCATAGTGCCAGAAGGGAGCTCCTGTGAAGAATATCAGCAGAGTGTAGGCTACCGCCTCTGGAGCAGTTCCTCTGGCTTGCAGTCTGCATCCTCCTGATTCTCTCTCTGAAAACCAGGAACAGGTGGTTCAAACTGGTCAAGCAGCACCTCCACGACTTCGGGGGTTTTTTCCAAGGTTAAGCTGGGATGCTTAGAGGCTTTCTTGCATGCATGTTCATGCACGGAAAACCGAGAGGCCCCAGGAAGTGCCTTTCCTGCTATTTGGGCACCCGGGATCTTGTAGGGAAAGGACAGGAAAAAATGGTCCATCCAGATACTACTCACCTAGTTTGTTTGCTTGACAAGGTGGGACTGACTATACCTACATTTTTCCTCATGGTTTTGTGTTTATGTAAGTTTTTTCTGTCATCTTAAAATAATAATTTTTTTTTTAATACTCAGAACAAAGGTATGAAATTTTCCTCCTGTCTATAAGTGCTTGCTGGTGTATTGTGCCAAGGGCAGCAAACACGACTGTGTGTGTTGTTAAGCATCACAATGCAGAGACACATTTGGCCAACAGACTGCGAATCCTCATGGGAAGTGGCACAAGGGTTTTCCAAACCTTGGAATTGTATGTTGAAAATAATTGCCCGGAAGGTAATAGTCCCCCAGAATGGACTAATAGCCTGTCAGGTTTCATGTTTCCTCACGTTACTTTTGAATTCATAAAATGTTCTGAAATACTCTGATCCAAATTTGGTTCTCAAAAATGTCAGCTCATGGGATGAAGCTTTTCAGCGCCAGTTTTTTCCTGAGGCTGACTTCTGTTGCCTTTCTCATTTGGATAGCCGGAGTGAATCAGGTGAGCGGACTTTTTGCTGCAGGAGTCAGTTTGTGTTTACTCTGTCAGCAGAAACTCGGTGAAAACCTTCGTGAGGGTGTTGGTAGTGTAAGTGTCCAGCTGCTAAAATACAGATGTTGCACAGCTAAACTGGCTTGATCCAGAACGGTATTTCACTGGCAAGGTTTAGCATTCTTAATGCAAAGTGAACCCTCATACTAGGGCCTCTTATACTGTAGGTTTTGTACTTTAATGAGGTAGATATTTAATCAATTTTAGGGTATACTGGTATCTGCATTTTGCATATGTTTCAAATAACAATGAAATTTATACGCAGATGAAGTAATTGAAGCGTAGCCTGATTTCAGAAGGGCGCACAGTCCTTACTGCAGTGTAATTCGAAGAGATTGGGGATCAATCAAAGTGTTTTAAAATTAAGAGTTTTCTGCAGCTGGGACACTCCCAAGTTGAGCTACTTTGGTTTCAGTTTATAGCTCAACTTTTTTGCCCCAAGTTAAATGGTTTATTGTACCCAGGATTTTTTTAACTGTCACATCTGAAAATGAAAAGTATCTTTAAAAACCTGATATTCTGTGGAGATCTAAACCCACATTGAGCTGTGTGACCCAAACATACCCTGAACTTTAATGGCAACAAGTTTAAAATTTAAATCCAGGTCCACATTTCACATGAGTTCCTTTTCTTATATGTCAGAATTTGAATGCAATATTCAGCTAAAATACCTTGGAATTTGCCTTTACTTAACTGTTCTCACATGAGTTACAGCTCTGGCACTTATGTATTGCCTCTGAGCATGATATTAGCTATTGTTTAGCAAATAACCCTTATCCTTACGGTGGTCCATACCACACCGTTTGGTTTATAGCTTTATCTGCAAACTCTGGACTATTTCAACTTCAGATACGGATTGTTGGGCCAGAACCATTACCAGATTTTCACAACGTTGCTTTACAAATCCTCTTCCTTTTGTAGTGAGCGTATTTTCGAACTTTGTCTGCTGGGAGTGTATTATTAAGTTATTCTCTGAGGTCCAGTTTCTGATACGTTTTCTTGCAGTAAGTAACACCATGTTTTGTGGAGAGTTCCCCGTGGAATAGGAGCTATTCATTCCGGGGATAAAAGAAGCAGACTTTGGCCATCAAGATCTGATCCAATACCCGCCGAGTACAGTGGAGGTCTCTCATTGCCTCGCAGGCCTTTGTATGCGGTTGAAGAATAGGACGATCAAGTCATCAGGAGTAAGATCTAAGACAAATTGCGTTTAACTGTAGTTAAATGGCTTGTTAAACTGTATCTCAGAATGATGTAGATTGTTTCTGTTCTGGATTCTGAATTTTATAGTTGACAATTAACTCAGACTCTTTCTACTAACAAAGAACCTCCTCTGGCTGAATGATGAATCGTAAATGCGTTGCTCTAATATCCATAGGTGGGTTTCATGAAAAGATTCCAGTAGTCCAATATAAACCAATCCTCCAATATATTTTCAGGCTTGTTTTTATTACTTTTATTAATAGGTACATATACAGGTTATTTTGTTTATAGCTTAAAAAAAAAAAGGCAGTAAAAGCATCTTTGTGTAAACAATAAGTAAAATAAAATGCCAGAATTGGATGGAATGTAGAACACCATGTTAAGTAATAAGCAACAGTTACTTACATGGGAGTCATAACAGGATCGGGCGCTGCAGTGTAGATTCTGTAACAGACGTACAAATAAAACTGTATTGAAAGAATTACACTGAATAGGAAGGCATAGGTTAGTTTTAATGATCCGTTCAATAATTTGGAACAAAACACTTCAAACGTTTCAGTAGGTATTTTGCAAGTTTTTACATGGTTTTCTATGAAAATATTCTTTCCCATTTGAAATAAGTTACCTAGCATCTTTCCTGTTAATTCAAAATGTTGTTAAGCAGTGTTTCACTTGGAAAGTTTTAAAATAAAAAAATGTGCCACATTTTTCAGACTACCATCTCTTTCAGAGTGTACTGCTGAATGGAGTCTTGCTAGATAAAGGAAGCGCATTTTCAAAATTCCTTCAGAAAGAGCTTATTTTAGAATGATGTGTGCACTTTGGAAAGAAATTCTGATATATTTACCTCTTGATTTGAAGTAAGAATAAATATCAGGTTCTGTAATGGGACGTGGCAGCTGGCAGCTAGTGTGACACTGTGCTTATCGCCATTTCTTTCTTTCCCTAGAGGTATTATTTATTTAGTTTTTCTCCTACGCAAGACCGTGTGTACCACACAGGTTACGCCGAAGGACCCGTGCAAGCCAGGCTGGCAGTGGAGTGAGTGGCTTTGCACCGCACTTGTATTCCCTCCCTTCTGCCTGCCTGGTGAGCGGTGTATTTAGAGCCGTGGTGCACCCTCTCCTGTCTGCTCAGAAAAGACAAATATTTTTTTTTGAGCCCTTCTGTGCTGCTGGAATAGCACAAAGGGGCTGGTGTAAGGGATGGAATGGGGGCCACTCCTCTCTGGGTACATTCACTAGCCCTTCCAGTTCCTGATGCGCTGGTGGCTGTAGTTTAGAAGTACTGGCCGTGAGCAAAATTCAAATTTTAGAATACTGTTTACAGGGTAAATTTCAGCGTGGTTAAGTAGGAAAAAAACTCCAAACAAAGCTACAACAAATTGTTTAGCAAAATACCTATTTTGAAAAGTGATCTTGAAAAGTGATTGTGCGCAGCATTAATGCAGTTATATGGTGAACATGAAAATAAATTACAAAGTCCCTTCAACTTTAAAAGGGAAAAGAGAAAAAATTTTGCTCGTGTGAAATATCTGACAGCAGCTACCGATCACGTACTCGAGGAAGACAAAGGTTAGGAATGCAGTGTGCTTTAGAACAGAAGATTCTCTGTGTTTTGTCTTTTATATCAATAAATGAAAATAGAATTTTGTGGTTAGAATATGGCTTTAAGTGCACAGATAAGAGCCCAAGTAAATACTAGCACTCCTCCATTCCTGAGGGAAGTTGGTGGCATGCCCATATAATTTGCTGATAAAGTCCCATCTGTTAAAACAAAGTACTGCAGCTCTAGTAATAAATTTCAGGCAAAGACCATGAGAGGTTATTTTTGCATGACAGTCTTTGCTGAGCTTTATTTTAAACCAGAAAAAGTATTTGAAACTGAAAGAAGTTTATAGTATTGGCTTTAAGTTAGCTTTACACTTTTACAGGGCAAATGAGAAATCCTGCTCCACTTTATTTCACTGGTAAACAGTGTCGCATGATAAACTGTGAGGAGAATAAAGTCATAAGGAAAACTCTGCTTCACAAATGACATACGTAGAAAAACAGCAGATGTCTGATGAAGTAAAGAACCGACTTATTGCCAAGTCTTTGGAAAACAAAATTAATTTCCTTTCGTCTTTGATAATGATGATGTAATGTAGTTAATAGGAAGAGCCTGCCATGCTCATGGAGTTATTAAAGAAGAAATGTTAGACATGCAGCAAGTCAGAAATATGGGTTTACTTACCAGTGCCATTTCCATGAGAGTATTTATAGATGTGGAGGAAAAAGAAAGATGATAGGGGTGTAGAATGTTGCTTTTTGTCTTATTTGAAGCATAAGAAATGCGTAATGAAACAAAACTTGTGAATGTCCTCTTAGCGAGTTCAGAATTCTGGTTGTTCAGTGCAAAGAGGAAAACTCTTTTTGGTAGGCAACTTTCTTCTGTTGAGATCTTACTTCAAGGAAAAGAAAATCTTTTTCTAGAGTGAAATTTAAAAAATGAATGGTTTGCCTTCTTTTTATCCCTGATAAAGGTTAAGCCAAGTGAAGATAGCGGATGGATGGACAGGGCTTTGGCTGTTTTATGGGGTAGAAAATATCTCACAAAAAGAAGACAGTGTGTTTTTCCTTATTTTTCAAGCACTTGATTTTGCTCCTTTGATTTTAACAAAATGGTGTAGCAAGTAGATGGAATGACATATTTATTTGCAATATCTCTTTTGGTCACTAGATGTCCCTGCACGCTGTTGGAGGAACTGGCAGGGTGTGGTTCCTGGTAAACAAAAAAGGTAAAGCTAAAACTAAAGCTGGGCAGATTCCTTGAGGGCATGTCGGAGGACGTGCTGTTTGAGGGCGTTTTGTGATCTTTCTGGGCACTTAAATAGTGGGGGAGGTGGTGCTGGAATGTGCTGTACTTTTACCAGGGATAATAGGATGAAAATTAGATTTGTTCGTGGAAACTTTTGAGGAGCTACTTACTGGAACGGTTGAAGCAGTCAAACAGAGTTTGGCAAAGCACTGGTGACTCAGTCTCCTCCCCAGCGATAAATATTACAAGTGTATAGAGGTGGTATTTAAAACTTGAGGTTTATCACTGAGACATGAGGATAACTGCAATGCACATAAATATGGATATTCACACACGTGCACATGTGTATATGTATGTATATGAAAGAGATCCCACAGTCCTACAGTCAGTGTGACTAATGTTGGTTTTAACGATGGCCATGATAACAATCTTGTCAGTAAAGTTTTGTATTATGCAGCAGGTTTTACATCATGTGGCAAGGCTGGCAGTAGTACCGCATGAACCGGAAACTTGATGTTGACCTGTCATGTAGGGGACTAGCATCTCTTCCTAACATTTTTCCCTTTGAGTACAAAATGCTCACATTTTGATAAATCTGACTGCCAAATTCTACCCTGGTGTGAACAGGCACAATGTTGTCCCGGTGAACAGTTGGCTGAACATGAGCCAGCGGTGTGCCCAGGTGGCCAAGAAGGCCAATGGCATCTTGGCCTCTATCAAGAATGGTGTGGCCAGCAGGAGCAGGGAAGTGATTGTGCCCCTGTACTCAGCACTGGTGATGCCGCAGCTCGAGTGCTGTGTTCAGTTTTGGGCACCGCAGTATCGGAGAGACATTGAGGTGCTGGAGCGTGTCCAGAGAAGGGCAACGGGGCTGGGGAGGGGTCTGGAGAACAAGTCTTATGAGGAGCGGCTGGGGGAGTTGGGATTGTTCAGCCTGGAGAAGAGAAGGTTGAGGGGAGACCTTATCACTCTCTATAACTACCTGAAAGGAGCTTGTAGTGAGGTAGGGGTCAATCTCTTCTCCCAAGTAACAAGCGACAGGACAAGAGGAAATGGCTTCAAGTTGTGCCAGGGGAGGTTTAGGCTGGATATTAGGAAAAACTTCTTTATGGAAAGGGTTCTCAAGCACTGGAACAGGCTGCCCAGGGAGGTGGTGGAATCGCCGTCCCTGGAGGTATTTAAAAGCCGGGCAGACGTGGTGCTGAGGGACATGGGTTAGGGGTGTTTTAGCAGCATCAGGTTTATGGTTGGAGTTGATGATCTTGAAGGTCTCTTCCAACCCAAGTGATTCTATGATTCTATGATTCTATCACTGGAGTCTTGTTCTCGCGCAGACTGTAGAATTGGGTTTTGTCTTTCCAGTAACTACCCGTTTGCTACGTATGGCAGCCAGGACTCACTTTCTGGAAGGTCAGCTTTGGGGCGAGCTGGGACAGATGTGCTACCATCTAAGTGATTTCTTGTGTCAGAACGGCCACTGGACTTTCTGAACAGCATTATGTGCCTTAACTTTATAGATGTTTTTTCTCCACCATTAAAGATTTTGACAGTTGAGTGCAAATCACAAATATAGAAAGCAGAACAAAACACTGCAGAAGTGATTGTGGTTTCCAATTAAAAAGTGAAAAACAGCGCCAGAATTTAGTGTAAAATACCAAACGTAACCCTCAAGAGAAAAAGAACATGTGACAGAAACAGTTACCTTCAGCTGAAATGTATGCATGGGGACTACTAAATTGCTTTTATTGGTACAATTTTATTTTTTGCAAATATGGCTGAAAGTTTATGGACATTTACTTTAGTGTTAGGCTGCCCTGTTCCCTATTTGACTTGCCACAGGTTGTTATAAAAATAAAATTGTTTTGGGTTTTTTGAATACCTACAAAATTGTTATGGTTATTAAAACACGCACAAGCTGATAGACTGCATGTTTATTAAGCTTGGATACTCGGCGCTTTAGAGCCCACCTGCTAATGAATATTTCACTCCAAAAGAATCAGTTAAAGTTCAACAAATTAATTTTGCAGTGGGTTGCTCATGCAGAGGTGAGGCCTGCTAATATGCCATCAAAATGTTGAGAGCAATCTTAGTTTGCTTCCCTAAACTGGGTTTCAGGAGTGACTTATATTGATGTTGCAGACTTGAGCAAGTACCTTGTCCTGGAGAGCTGCTTTTCTGCCCATGGAATCTCTGAACTCTTTAGGAAATGAAAATTTGAAGGTCCTCTGTCATGTACCTGACGAGTCTGAACCCCTCTGTCCCCCTGCCTCCCCACCCACAAATACTGTACTGTGGTGAAAAAAATTCGGAAGAGTCATTTCTGTTTTGCGGTATTTGTTTAGATTAGGGGAACCATGGATATCCATCTGGAACAATGGCTCATAAAATAGAAGTGTTCCTTTGAAATTCTTACATTTATTACATGTTTGTTCTAATTTCAACTGGCTAACTAATTTTTTTTATTGTGCTAATGGGCTGTTATGCATATGTGGAAGCCATTTACTGCATGCCCTAGATGGAAAGAGACTCATATTTCAACTCTGAATATTTAACACTTAATAAGGTAGCCACCTGCTTTTAAGGTTATTCCAACGTTTTTGAATGGCCTTCGTGAATACCGGCCGTATTTTTGATCTCTTGTAATGAAACAAATAACCAAACCGATTTAAGCACTAAATAAAAAAAAAATTCTAGCCCCTCTATTTTCAGAAATTCAAACAACTTTACAATAGCGCCTTATAAATCACTTAGAGTTCTGTAGCTTTAAAAGCTGGGCCTGCATAGTTTGTTCTTCTCGACAGGACCCAATGAAACCACGGAGTGTGTAGCTGGGTGAGGGCAGGTGCTGAGCTCCGATTGCCACCCAGTGCTGCCTGTTGTCTTCAGCTCCGACCAAAGCTGCCCGGAGCATTCCTGTTGAAACCTCAAACCAGGAGAAACAATTCTGTGCATCTGTTCCACTTTGCCCCCAAGTTTTGTCATGGCTCATGAACCTGCATCTGGGGAGTATGAAGTACAAGCCAGAAATTGGCAGGGAGGTATTGCAAATGTGGCTTGAAGCCGTGTACTTACTCCTTACTTTGGAGCTGGCTGCTCGGGACTTCAAACAGCTTGAGAAGTCGTCTAATTTACAAGGGTTGGCATTGCTGCAGGACAGAATTAGGACTGTGTGGTGGTTTGTGTGGGGGAAGTGTTCCCTTAATTCAGCATTTCCTGTTTCTCTAGTTTTTGCAGTTTGATTTTGATGATGACTACAGAGGACAGGAACATGATGAATACCATATTGTCGAGCTTCAAGATGCCAACCTTTTCCGTGCAGTGCCAGCAAGGCTGGGGACTGCTGAGGTAAGTTTTCCCTCTGGGAATAGCCACCCTATCACCATTTCCCAGCGCAGTCAGCTTGGCAGGTTAGCACTCTGCTGTCGGCTTAACTGCATCACTTCTGGTGCTTATCTGCCAAAAAAATAACACCACTTCTCTCCAGCTTCAAAGCATCATAGTGAATTGATTGTGTTAATGCGGGAAGAGAAGCTGATGGAGGGTCGGCTCCCTTTGGCTGGTTGTTTATTGGGTGGGTTGATCTGTGCGTTGTTCCTATGGAAAGAAAGATTTAGGATGGGCTTGGACAGGAAGGTGGAAATGCTTGTGGCAGCCTTGGCTACGGCAGAAAATGTTCTACGACCTGACAGCTCTATTTACAGAGCAATAATCTTTGGTTTAATGTCAGCCATTGCAGTATCCTCAAGAAGTGGGTGCTGGTCTTTTAGGCCATTTCTCTTTGGGCCGTTTGGTCTCTTGAAAATAAAGATGAGAACTTAAGAGAGTATTTTATGGTTAGCCAGGGTAATAGCAAGGAAACAATCTGCCTGCAGTTACTGTGGGTAGGAAGGTGTGCTGCGTGCAGCCTTTGGTACCAGCTGGAGGTTTCTTGGTGCCGACACTCAGTGTCCCAATGGACTGCAGTGCCATAGCCAGATGGGAAGTGAGGAAGGCATTTATCCCTGAAGCCAGGTCATCACATGGATGTAATGCAGACTTCTGGCTTGTCAGGGATGGTAGAAAGCATTTCTCACAGATGTTGCTGCATGAGAGCACAGTATCAATAAGGAGTCAAGAAAGCTGGATTCTCTTGATAATCTGTGAGCATGTGTCCTCGCTTGGAGGGAACTGCAGCGCTCCTTGGAGCGTTTCCCTCTGCCCACAAGCCTAACCTCTGTCCTGCTGAGTCTTTGCTTCAGCCAGCTCCTGCTCTTCCACGTGCTAATCTTGGCGAGACACTGGGACAACTGAATGCCTGTTGTATTATCCTGGGTTGTAAACAACAGACAAAGCTATGTGTCATCTACAAGCGCTCTAATCCAAACAGTGGCGCTGAGTGCCTGTGCGCCGTTGGGAGCATTTTTGTAGTGTGTTAGGCATGCTAGGGGGACAAAGGGTGGTCGGCGTGCCAAATATCTCTAGCATAGACGAGGCTTAGACACGTGTGTTGGACAAAAGCAGAGCAATAGTGACAGAAGTACTTAGTAAAGCAGCTTGAGTCGTTTGGGCCACTAGTAGTTTTCTTTCTTTTGATGCAGATAAGTAAAGGGAATAGTGTTTTTTAAGAGAATGGTTCCACTTTGAGGGAGCTGGTGAATGTCAGAAGAGGCTGGTAGCAGGAAGGGACTGTCAGGAGTCATTGATGATGTTAGCAGAAAAGGACTGGTTTGCTGCTTTGTGCTGTTCTTTTGTTTAAACTTGTTCTTTTTGTATAAAACTCGGGATTTTTTTGTGGGGGGAAAAAAAAAATTGCAATGTTGGAACTTGCTACACACTTCTGGAGTGAACCAGGGCTTTTCTGAAGCAGATGAGTTATGTCAACGCATGGGTCATATTTAGCCTTTTTACCCTTAAAAAGTTTGAAATCTGTGTTTTGTACAGCAGACATTACTAAAACAAGGAGAAAAGTTGATGCTTTTCCTGGGTTTTAGAAGAAATCTGATATGTAATATTTAGGAATTTATTTCACTGCTGTGCCTTTCTTTAACCGTCTGTAAAATGGGAATAATGTGACTAGCTATGTTATGTCAGGTGTTTTAGGATGTACGGGACAAATGAGCCAGGGAACAAGTCCAAAGCAGATTGTACTGGAGTATCTCTCAAAGCCCTGAATCTCACAAAATCCTAATTATATGAGGATCTGTGATCCTCTTTCATTCCCAGTGTCAACCCCATGCAGAATAATGTGAAATTCTGTTTTCATTAGGAATATGTGCTTTGTTATAAACTAGCAACATACTAGCAATGCGCTAAACAAATCTTCACCAGTAAGAGCTTTTTTCTTGTAAGGGCAAAGAATGTACAGATTCTATAGCATTAGCTGTCACTTATTTTTAAACAACTTGTCTCTGTCTGTAATAGGGAACAAATTATCTTGAGCAGCACGACAGTTTACATATTTTCAGTATATTCATCTTTCCAGCGAAGACATAGCTCGAGCTTTTAAAGGAAGAGCGTACAATGTGTAGTTCCAGTCTGTAAAAGTCCTCGTGTGCCCTGCTTTCACGCAGCAGCACAAGTAGTTATCGTAGAATCATGGAATGGTTTAGGTTGGAAGGGACCTTGCAGATCATCGAGTTCCAACCCCCTGCCATAGGCAGGGACACCTCCCACTAGACCAGGTTGCCCAAGGCCACATCCAGCCTGGCCTTAAACACCTCCAGGGATGGGGCCTCAACAGCCTCTCTGGACAACCTCTTCAAGTGCCTCACCACCCTCAAAGTAAAACATTTCTTCCTAATGTTTAATCTAAACCTGCCCTCTTCCAGTTTAAAGCCATTCCCGCTCGTCCTATCACTACATGCCCTAGGAAAAAGTCCTTCCCCTGCTCTCCTGTAGCCCCCTTTAGGTATTGGAAGGCGCAATAAGATCTGCCCGGAGCCTTCTCTTCTCCAGGCTGAACAGCCCCAACTCTTTCAGCCCCTCCACATAGAAGAGGTGCTCCAGCCCTCGGATCATCTCCCTCTTTCTTTTCTGACTTGGGCAGAAAGCTCAAAGCAGACTTTACGCTGGGCAGTGCCGGGTTTTGGGTGGGCTCAGCAAGCGCAGGGGCTTGCTCTCCTGTTGACAGCCCACAGAGCAAAACAGGTGGACTGCTGCCCTTCTGCTTGCCTTTGCTTGGTGGCGGGGTTCCTCACAAACCGTATCTCCCACAAGCCCACCATTAGAGCCGATTGCAGGGATGTGGTGCACCCGGAGCCATACATTTCCCACATTATGCCTCGCCGCTTCATCCGCTGTGTTCTCCTCTGTGTTCGGTGAACGCCCGCGGAGAGAACCCTAAGTGATGTGCTGCTAATGCTCTGCGTGTGTGTGTTGTGCAGACTCCTGGTGCAGGAATGCTGACACAAACAAAAAGGAGATAACTTGGAAATTCTATTGCTGCGTTTATGTTATTATTGTAGTTAATGGTCTGTCAGCATTTCCATTATAAATCCCTATTTTCAGGGTTTTATAACTCAGCCGTAAAAATTCTCTCCAGGCTGAATTTGGCATGTGTGTTCTCAGCCCGAGAGCACATGTGTTGTTTTTTTTAACAAGTTTTTTTTTTTTTTAAAAAAAGCCCTCTAGAACTGCATTCACAATTTTTAAGATATAGAATTGCCAAAAAAAAAAAAAGAAGCCAACAAAAAATAGGTGATTGGTTACAGATGCTTTCTTTGCACTCATATAACTCAAAAATTGCTGAGTTATTTCAGCTGTAATTGTGGGTATGTGTAAGGTTAAAATGGTGGATTTAGTACTATTCCTTTCTTTATGGTGTTGGTATTTGACAAGCAAATAGAAAACAGACCCCGATACTGTATACACTCACATATAAGCTGACCCGTGTGTAAACTGACCTCCCAAACTTGCCCCGTGCTCCCCTTGTCTAGGCCAGATTGTTTCAGTGTCAGCAAGGGTGGGGATGCAGGGACTGGAGAGCAGGGGACAAAATTTTAGATTTCAGTGAGTTTCTTTTCCTTTATTCCATTGCTTCCAACAGGCCTGTGCCGGTTTGCAGTCGCAGATTCCACATCGACCAGGTGGTGTTATTAATAAAAAGCTACAATAGACACATGTTCCCACACATTCTGAGTCTCCGCTTTGTCCATCTTGCTTACAGAGGGACTGCCCTCTGTCTGAAACTCATGCCAGAGAAGTTTACACAAAGATGAGTGTAAACCACATGTTTTACACTGAAGCATCTGAAAGGAAAAGAAACAAGGGGGAAGACCAAGAGATTATGTCTGAATTCTTTGCTGTCTGCACACCCAGACTTCTCCTCCTAATTTCCCCACAATACCTGCCCTTCTCCGTTTATGCTCATGTACCAGTGCTGGAACAGAAAAGTGTGACCAGCATCTAGATAAAATTTTATCTCAGAATCTCAGTTCCCCAAATTAGTTTGCTTCCAAATGAATTCGTTACCTCAACTGACTCCAAGAGCAGGCTGCAATAAAGTCCATAGACATTTTTTATTTTTTTTTCTTTTTGCATGGAGGGTGCCTTCTGTGTAACATTTTATTATGCATAAGAACAGAACATCACGTCTTCCCATGAACGCACACTTTCTTTCACGCTAAGAGATAGTGTGCAAGGAACTGTAACAATCCTATGTGATAGTGATTCATGCCATTATTGTACTTTGGCATTGTATAAGAGCCGGTGTCTATAAAAGTGTGTAAAATTATGATTACGAGAAAATAGAATTAATTTGATTTTTTTTGCATTTTATCAGATCTATCTTTTTGCAAGTATTTGATTCTTTAAATTTTTGCTATCCATATTGAACTTTTTCTATGATGTTTTTAACATCCTGTGATATATAACATCCCATCATATCTTAAACATTCCTTTACATCAGTATGAAAGGTCATGTACTTGGGCTGTTTTTCATTTCACGAACATCTGGGCTTATGAGATTAACAGAACAGTACACCATTGCCTTCTTTTTGGTCTCTTTTATTAATAACTTGTGAATAACACTTGTCTTCTACCATGTGGATTATACTTCTGTTGGGGCAATTTCCTCAATGTAATAATGGCTGCTAGTTAACCCCTTACTCACAACTACTGCTGTTACTAACTAAAATGTATTAATTTCTATGTTCACATGAATAGTCCTGTGTGTTTTCATGGGGTTGGAACAGTTCATTTGCCTAAACCTGGGCATCTAGCACCATTTTACATGTTGTAGGGTATCCCTGGTCGCCAGCCATTGCTTTGGAGAAAGCATGGGTCTCCTGGAGGTCCTCTGTTGTATCTGCCAGTGCTGTGCAGATGTCTCTGACAATGTAAGGTATTTTCAGTGTCACTAGATGCCTATGTTTACGTTAGAAACTTATTTCTGTGTTTGTGATGAGCACAGTCAAGTTTCGGGGTCTTCCCACAGTGTAAAGGGAAGGCCACATGATTCCTGGTTAGCAAAACCATGAAACACAAATGAGAGAAATTCAAAATGTGTGCCAGTAAAGGCTTTACCTGAGCATGTGGTGCTTCTATATTCTGCATAGACCACACAGGTTAACTTAGTTACAGCCAGCCGTATGGGACATGGAAGGTGATCTGAAGTCATCTAAAAGGCCAAACATGCTTTTCTATGCATAGATTCATGATCATTTTCAAGATCTGGAGGAGCTAACGTCAAATTTTTGTGTTGTTCCCTAGCAGTGGTGTAAACCTCTCCTTGCTTGTTGTGTAAGGTGGGAGATAGCAGATTGTAAAGCTCTCACTGCTGTGGAGAGTGAATGATCTTCATCCAGAGATTTGGGCAGGCTGGCAGCTGGGAAAGGACAGAGCAAGAAAACATGCAGGATGGGTCTGAAAAAAAGTTGTTCAACAGGAGAAGGGCTAGGGCAGTGCTGCTGACTCCATGCCCGTGGTAATGTGACACAGGTAAGAGGGGCCTTGAAGGAGTTCCTGCTGCCATCTATGACTGGTGTAGTGTTTTCTGTTCCCTCCAAAACCCAAGCAGGATACTTTTAGGTAATCATTTTACATGTGCCTTCTCATTCTCCTTCACATCTTTTGCTATCAGCGCTATTGTCTTCTCTGTGCAGCCGTTTTCACAGCTCTCGTGTTTATGAATAAGCATTTAGGTCTTGGAGTCCACAGGTACGTCCTAATTGGAGCATTTGTCTGACAGGAAAGGCACTTACTTTATGTCAGGCAGTTACAACACTTAATGGCCTCACTGTTTACAATCTCCTGCACTTCCTCCTGCTGCGGTTCAGCCAGAACCTGGGCAAACTTGTAGAGGATGTACAGCAATTTTTTGCAAAGAAAACTTACGTGGTGGAAGACGTCAATAATTACAGCTACCTTTTAATGGGGTTTAACTGTCAGAAGTGTGGAGGAGTTGGTTCTACACTGGCAGACAGAAACACACTGAGCAGTTAGAAAACGGCCTTGGAGATAAAAGTCTTCATAGTATGTCACCAATCTTTTAAGCTTTTATTTCTTCTCTTTTGTCTGTTTATTTATTGTGTGGTTTGTGTATTGTATTTATCTACCATAGCAATTTCATGGGTTTTGGCCACAAGATGGCATCTGATTTCATAATCTTCTTTTTAAAATCACTTCTTTTTTTTTCCTCTCTCTTGATGGAGTAACGCTCAGTTTTCTTACAACAAATTATAACCTACTTTCCTTCTGCCTTAGGGAATGCCTCTAGGAGCAAATGCAGTATAATTTTCCATGGCATTCTTGGTTCCTGATACTTGGAACCACCAGCAGAGGTGATGGGTGATGTGAATCCTCTGCTCTGTAACCCCTATCCTCCACCCTTCCAGGGTGTAACTGCTGCCTCTGTTATGATTGTTGCCTGGTAAATGAGAACTGACACAAAAGCATCAGCTCCTTTCATTTGTGAAGTGATCCAAAGCCCCTTGAAATTGTTAGAAAAACTCTCATTGGTGTAAAGGAAACTGACTGGGCACCTGCTTGCAGAAAAATATCCTACAATTTCTTAATTCTAACTAAGCTGTTTAAAGTTGCAGGTAATGTGTTTCCTTCTCTCTGCTTCAGGGCACCTCCCATGTGCCTGTATTTGGGGAACGAGGAACAGTCAGATTTGAAGGATGAGCCGGCAATCGAGCAGGCTGTTCTCCAGAGCAGACTGGGAATTCTACCTCTGCGATTACAGGAGAAAGGGGTAACTGAGATTTAGCAGGGGAGCAGACCTACAGCAAACCGCAGCAACAGCTGGTTCTTAGAAGCTTGTACAACGGCAGATGGAGTAAGACTGGATCTTAATTTGGAAAGCGAGAACCAAATTATTCCAAAATTATTCAAAAGGGTTTAGCTTAACCATGTGAAAACCAATGATTCAATGCAGCTAATCAGTATGTAGATAACACACTGTTTGGAAACTACTGGATGATATTGAAATAAGGCAATTTGCCTTTTTCTAAGTAACTTCAGCAAATAACATAATTGTGAATTGCTCCAGAACGTTTTATCACAGTAGACCTACCACCGACTTCAGAAGGCAAAAAGTGAAAACGGAGTTGAAGAGATTAGAGAGTCTTAGAAAGTTCTTTAATGGCTTTTACATGTGATTGTTTGGTGCAACCGATCTTCTGGCTCAGAAACTCCATGATTGCTGGAAGCTGGTGGAGTTCAGTCGGAAGAATTGTACTGTATTTGGCCCGTGTCTTTTATTCCTCCTTCAATATCTGCTACTCTCGCCCTCTTCCCCTCCCAAGGGCAAGGCTGAACTTGGTAGATTTTAGGTCTGACATAGTGGGCGGTTTCTATGCTCTTTCTTGTGTGATTACATGCTGAGCTGCTTATCCTTAATCTTAATCAATGGCTGTCATGCTGTTTTAGTTTTTGGAAGCATGTGTGTAAAAACACTCTTTCATTCAAAGTCATATAGACAATACCCTCCCCATTGGTCACAGAAACCATTTCGTCTCTGTTTTGCAGCACATTATTGAAGCAGTAACTGTAGCACGTCCAACGTCCTTGGCTCATCAAACAAAGCAACAGTAGAAGGTGCCAAAGGCACTTTAATTTTTTTTAATAATAATCCGGTAGGATTGTTCCAGTCCAGCTGGAGAAAGAAGCCTCGGCAGCGTTGCATAGCCAGATGGCCTCTACAGCCCACCAGGAAGGGCTGTAGAATCTCTTCACAGATGAAAGACCACAGGGTAGGAACCTCTGTCAGGGAGGGTGGGAGAGCACCCTGGGGGTTTCAGAAATGGCTGGTACTGGGCAAGGAGTCAGGGACAAGCACAGAGCGAACCTGAGACTGTAGGCACCAAATAGTTCAGCCTCACTGTTACTGCTGAGCTGATGGTTAAAGAAAAAGGGGAGATTTACCTCTGCAGTCTGGTAAACCCGTATGGAATGTAGATGAAATGGTAGACGCTTGCAAAAGAGAGGCGAGCGCCCGGCAAAGTGATAAAGGCTGAAGCAGTGAAAAGGATTATTGAACACGAAGTTCAGCAAAGAGTGGAACAATTAATCATCATCTCTGTATTGATGTGTCTCATAGCTAGATTTTCTGACTGAAGCTTTTTCTGTGTTCGGGCCAGAGTTAAAGGCTCTTTGCTCTGTGGGTTCCTGATGCCTGGTGAGGGCTGAGCTTGTCACGCAGGGTTTTCCTCGGTGGTGGGATTCACTGTAATGGAAGACAGGTACCTGCTTTTAAAAATGAAGCCTTTAATTTCTCCGAAGCCTCTACCTCTCAGACCACTCACATATGACTGAAATTGGCAAGCGGGGATGTTTGTGGAAGGGACAGACAAACAGACACTGTATGATCAGAAAACTAGGCAAAACGCTCTGTTTTCTGAATGACATTTTAATACAAGCTCTGTTAACTTTCTTAAGTGGCTCTTTCTGTAGATACTTACCCTAGCACCTCAGAGACTTGTCTTTATACCTGTAACATTCCTGGGAAGCAAGGAAGGGTTGCTGTCTAATTTTTCACTTGAACAACTGGAACACAGAGAAATTTTGATCAAGGTGACAAAGCTCTTTAAGCGTGTAATTCCTAGTAGTAACTTAAGGCTCTGTAAAAACAGTTCCCCGAAGGACCTGGATCCAAGTAGTTTGCCCAAGATTGCGCTGGAATCAAGTAGCGGAGCTGCTGACCTGGTCAGCAGGTTGCCTTCCTCTGGATGGAGACAGACAGTGCCCGGTGGGCTCAGCTGGGGAAGGAGCTTGGTGCCAACCTGCCCCCTACATCTGCTCCCCACTGCCCTGCTGCCTGCCACCACCACCCCAGCTGCACCAGCAAGGGTGCTCCCCTGCGTCCTGCTCCGTGCTAAAGGAGCAGGGATAGTTTAAATGATGTAACTCCAGGCCTTTGCTAATTTTGCGAGCGGTACAGCGCTTCCGTAAACAATTTTCCTAGGGAACTGACAGGGCTGAAGGGCTGTCCCATTTTCCACAGGTATTGCCAGATCCAGGAGAGGGTGTTTGTAGAGTAAGTAACTTTGCACATTTCCATTCAGCCCGAGGCCCCCTTCGGCCCTCTGTGGTTGAAGAGTCAAGAAAAAACCTGCTGTTAGCAGAATTTGCTCTTTTGCTGAGACTCTGCGTGAGGAACTCAGTGGTGTGTATTGGTGAGGCGCGCTTCAGGTAATTTTTTGCCTCTTGATGTGCTTGACAGTACGAAAGCGCCTCTGTTCTGTGTGGATGTTAAAGAGAAGATTTTCAAACAGCTTACAGCTAGTCTAGAGAATATTCCAGCTAACAATTTATTTTTGAAAAGTGCTGATTCTCTTACCAAGAGAGGGGCTGTCTTTGTTTGGTATGGAGATGTTTCAAACTCTTCCACTCCAGGTCTGAAGGAAAGAGGTTATTCCAACAGTAAGGAGCAAAGGACAGCTATCCACCGACACCTCCATTTTCAGCTTTTCACATCTGGTTAAGTGCATTATGACATCTTTGCTTTTACATATGAATCATTAGCTATTGGCTGTAGCCAGTAGGAAAAAGAGACAGCAATTTTCATATGCCTAGCCATATTCTTATATAGAAAGGGGGTAATATTTTTCTGAAATACACTGTGTGAGTGCTTCTGTTGCATCTCTCGTGTAAGTACCTCCAAATTCTCTGCAACCTGTAATCAAATTGGTTGGATGTTGCATGATGAGACAATTAAAAGAATAAGGGGAAATGGGAGATCAGCTTCTATTTCTTTTATGCATCCAGAGACAAGCACATATTCCATTCCTGCTGAGCAATGAGAAGTCCCTGTTTTATTGTGATGCACTTGAAATGTGAAGTGGAACTATAGCTTATCCATACTCCCGGTTTTCTGCTGATGTGTTCAAAATGGGGTTTACTTGGCAAATATGCTTTCTTCAGCAGAACTGGAGTCTTCATCTAAACAGCCTTTCCCCATCTAAGCAGGATAGTAAGTGGAGAAGGTTATTCCTCTGTTAATCTCCTGCATGGCTCAGTGAAAGCTCTGGCAGTCTCTTGTATGACTCTCTTGTGTCAAATGGGAAAAACTTTTATACCTTCTAGTTCTCGCTTCTGCGCTTCAGTCCCAACCCCAAATTTCCTTCTGTGTCAGCTGCTGTCTTTGTTCCCTTTGATGTACCATTGTGTGATCCAGGGAGATTTGTGCTGCATATTTGTCCTTTGTTGTCTCACCTGCTCTCGTTTTTGCAGCTCGAAATGGGCAAATGAGGCAGACAAGCGGCTTTCTGGAAAGGCTCAAGCTTCAGAAATGTGCAGCGCTGCTCAGTGGTAGAACAGTGACTGCTGAGCTCCTTGGCAAGGCCACATTTCTCCCGGGTCTGAGTGACTGCCAGGCACTCTGAAGGTACGCTGAGAACACTGCAGCCATCCTGTCTGTGTGTCCAACAGGCTCACTGTGACAGTGGCGTGCTCTGCCTCCAGCGTGCTCCGTGCCATCCACCCAAAATAAGCTACCGCAGAAACCTGTCACTTTTTTTTTGTAGACTTTGTGAAGACAGAACAAATCTTACCCTGTATATAAGGAAAAAAGGCCTTTTGGGTGTTGAAGAGGAGTTTGATACATGGGATAAAACACTGCGTGTCAGTACCATTAGTTAGGAACCTGTTCAAGGGATGGGGATCCGGGCTGCCTGGCACTATTTCTAGGAGCATTTTCCACTGAGCCTGTGATTCCGTAGCAGTTTGAGCCAAAATAAATCAGTGTGCTGTGGTGTAGTGCTACCCCTAACCTCTGCTTGCACATTCCCACTCCCATCTCCCTCCCTCTCCTTGCTGGGCTGGCTCTCGCAAGCATGTAGCTGTGGATGAGGCAGGGCTGCTCCCTGCACGTGGTGGTTTTGCAGTGTGGCAGGAAGGAACGGCAGAGGTGCTGTGTTTCCGTAACACCCAAGAAGCTACGTCACCACCTGGCCAAAAATCCTGGGAACCTGTGACCTGCCTTAATCAAATCCACATGTCCAAACAGGAAGCCACTCAGTGCCGTTCTGCACTTCCATGGGTAGGCTGAGATGGAGAGTGGGGAAGATACTGTTGAGGATTTTTCCTAGTTCTACCACTAATTTACACTCTTTCTGACCTTTGGCAAAACAATTTAATTTGCTGATGTCCAAACTGTACAATGGGGGTATCAATACATTTGATCCCTCAGGAAACTTGCACAGGGCAATCTGTGTGGGCCAAGACATTTGAGATCCTTGGACAGAAAGTGCTCCACAGAACTGAATTGCTATAATTATGAATTTCTTAGTTACTTGTATACTTGTAAACGTGGGGCAAGAAATCTGAGAAAATACTGTAATTCAAGAACTCTGGAAAAATGTCGAAAAGAATATTTAATTCCTCTCACTCTGAAGCTTCTAAATCTTTGAGCCCACATTAAGAAAAAGTATTTTGGGGCATTATGTCACTTTCCAGACTATGGCTATTGCCACTTCTGTCCCCATGCAAAAAATATTGAGCTCAAAATGAAAAGTGCTTATAATTATGTCCGCCTTTATCTATTCTTTTCTTAAGCAAGAGGGGAAAAAAGGATGTCACAGGCAACCCAGAGCATTACCCTGTCCGGGCTCTGCTGCGCAGGGCTGGTTCAAAACTGATGACCCACGAGGTCCAGTAGAGAAAAATAAACTGCTAAGAGAACTCCAGGCCCAGCGCCTCTGCTGATCCCAGCTGCTGGGCTTTATCGGGGACTAAACTCCAGCCTTGGCTCTGTGACCCACATGTGAAAAGAAGAAAAGGTTGCCAGTAATGAAAACACTCAGAAAAGTGGTATTGTTTCATATTTAAATGTTTATGTTCTTGCACATGTGCGGTCAGTGAGTTTCCCTCGGCAGCGCTGTCGGAAGCCTGCTTCCTCCTCCTGCATCTGGGGTGACAGTCCAGGAGCCAACGGGGGAGACCAGCTTGACAAAGAGCTGAGTATTATCCTGAGGATAAATGAGTTAACCCATCACTGCAAACACTGTGCTGGCGGATTTTAGTGCAATTAGCTCCACAAATACCAAGACATGCAGTCTGCAACCAGACTAAAAGGTCTCCTAAACAATTAGGGGACCACGGCCCCATGGACCCCTGTCATGCACATTAATGTCACTAGCCTTAGCAAAGGGGATGTGTGTGCTTTGATGCCAAGGGAATCCAGAGTTTGACGGCCCCATAAACTTCCTACCATTTTTGGTACCAACTCCCACGACTCAGTGGCACTTTATTTACTACGCCTAATAACATTTAGTCAATAAACACGTACAGGTTGGGGAGAAGGTCTAGTGTGAGCTTAATTACCTCAACTCTCTGCCTTCCCTTTTGTTATGTACATCATGGATACTTGACAGCATTAACATTCCTGGAATTGTATCTGCCATCCTTTGTAAAAGGATTGAATACTACGCATTAGTTCGGGCTCGTGGGGCATTTGTGTCTCCAACAACAGCTTAATTATGGACATTGTTTACTAATCAGTATTAAATTGACAGACTATGAGGGCTAATCTGGAGATTAACACAATAGCTTGTTTTCATTTTGTTCTTCTAGCAGTTTATTGAATGCAAGATTTAAAACAAGACCCTTTTGTGAGCCTTACCTTCCACATCACCGCTTGTGTGAGGGTAAAGATCTGTGTATTTCCCTTCTGTAACCTACAGTTTGAGCACAAACGTTTTGCTTAATATATAAGAAGAACCATAAAAACAACGTGTTGTGTTGGATGCTGCTGGGTGTAAAAGCAATAAAGGGTGTCCTTCTTGTAGGGTCAGCAGTTCTCAAATCTTTAGGCTCATTTAAGCCTTCTCTTTGTTCTGTTTCACAGACTACGCAGAGTATCATCCCCGAAACAAATACCAACAGAGCCCAGGCCCCAAATAGTCATTTGTCTAGTGAGAAGATCTGATGTCACTGTGTGCAAAGTTGCTCAGTGAAAGCTGCGTGCACTTCTGGGACAGCTGTTTTACCTGTACAGATCATTATATTCCCTGATAGTTTTGATTTTCCTATGAAAGATTTCCAGCGTTGGCCACAAAAGCTGCCCAGAAGCTGATCGTCCGTTCTGTGTAGGCAGGTGTCTGTTTGATTGTGAGAAATAGGAGGGTTTGTTTAGACACGTGAAAGAGTCTTATGCATGTTGTGTGTTTGTCCATCTTGGATTGCTGCAGCGCTTCTGATTTACAGTAATGACGGTGATCTGGCGCATCACGTTTTCAACATATTCGCGTTTATATTCAACTGATTTTTCTGACTGCTGAAAACACCTTGGGTTTTGTAGTCTGGGAAACTTTGCGTATCGGTGAATTACTTAGCTGATCAAGTAGAAATGAATAAAAACTCACTCAGTAATAATGAGATTAACTTTTTGTGTTCTCTTACTTTCTGAAGGAGTGGTGCAGAGTAGGAGGAAGTGATGCTACGCTGTACTTGTGAGCAACAGCGACGGTGGGAGAGAGGACAAAACACCCAGAAACAAGTGGAAAGAATTGCTACTACCCTCTGACCCAGACATGGTGATTCTCATACGCAGGGTTTAATGACAGTGTGGCACTTCAAATTACATTAAGGAGCAGCAGTCATTTTACTTGTGGCAAGAAAAGACGGCAAACGTTTCTGCACTGAAATGCCCAGCAGAGTGTCTCCAAAGTCAGTGCTCTTCTAGTCCATGCACTCCTCATGCTGGAAGTAATTAGTATAAAAACCCTAATCTTTTTTTGCATCCGAGCCACGCGGTATAATCCAGCCTTTCAGAAGGATAAGTCAGTATTTGTGAGCTCACTTGGATTTAATGTAAACAATAAAGGGCTAATTCAATAAAATGGCTTTGACCCATCAAAATCTACTTTCAGGAGCTGTACTGTAGGCGCGGAGCCCACATGGTGCGTTGTGCATGCAGAAATCTTCCAACCTGCCTCTTTGGAGAATAGCTGACAATGCAGATGTACCAGCCCTGAGAAGAGCCACTTGTTAGAGATTTTGCACCTTGCTTTTTGGGGTCATATGCCTTCATTCTGAGCAAACTTGTTTGTCAAATACCATATGACAGCTTTTCTGATTTATTCACAGTCTTAGAAAAAACAAAGAAAGAAAAGGAAAAGAAAAACAAACAGAAAGACAATTAGTTTGGAGAAAAAAAGTAATGAATCCTTTTTCATTTTTTTAATTTTTGTGTTTAAGACTTTTCAGAGGAGTGTAGTTTTCTGGAAACTTTGAATATTTTTACTGATTTGTCCCCTGAAAGGAAAAAAAAATCACAAGAATGCTGTTAAAAATTAAGGCATCCAAATGCATTTGTTGGCTTCTGAAGATTAAAGCTAGAGGTTTCCAAACTTTTGGCTTGCATAGTCTGAAAAGTCTCCCAGAGGAGGTGTGGGCTCTTGAACAGTGAGTTTAAGACCGTGGCAAATAGGCTGTCTTTTATTGTCATTCTGCTGACTCCTTTAAAATTGTCTGTTGCTCACAGGTTGAAAGTCAGTTCTGTAAATGACTGGTTATTGTAGCAAAGTCAAGTTTTGCTTAATAGCAGCTGCTCCTTGCTGCTTATTTACTCCAAGTGTTGTTCTTTTATACAAGAGCAGAAGGGCTTTATAAACGGATTCATATTGGCTTCATATACGTGAACGTACATCCATAAACCATGGATATTAACTATTGTGTGCAAAGATTAGCAACTCTGGTCTCTTGATCTACCTCTTTGCAGTTGTTCACATTCAAGTCCTTTTCAAGCCATAGTCTTGAAAGGGTGAGCGTTAGAATGTTTTCACGGGGCTCTTGGGAAGCTGATAAAGTTTGCTAGTTGATCCAATAAAGCTAAGTCTGTTGCATCAGCCCACATCAGTCAGATCAGTTTACACTCTGGCATTTAAAGCGGGTCTTTGTTTATTTTCTCAAACAGGTACCTGCTACCTGCGAGTAGGCTCTCAGTGCAGAACGGACCACCCCACCAATTATCTATTTCCAACCCTCTCTTTCTGTAGGCCATACAGTATTTTCTGGAAGCTGGATGAAAGCATTGAATTAGAAGTGTATCTGGTCTTGTTTAAAGGCTAAGAAGAACAAAGTTAGCCAAATCCTGTACTAAGATGTTCCAGTATTAAATAATGCATATTACAAGGAAATTACTTCTTATTTTAGAGTTGAATTCACCTGTCTCCACTCTATCCAGCCATAGGATTTTGCTATATGTTTTTGTTAGATTAAGTTCCTGGCTGTCAGGTCTCTTCTCCTGTCTCCTCTTCTCCTTCTCTATAAGTTCAATAGACTGAACTCCTTAAGCCTTGTACTATAAGCTTTCCTTTCCAATATCTGAATATTTTTTGTAGCCCTTCTTTGAATACTTGAGGAATATCCCAACCTCCTTCAAAGCATGAGCATCTGAACTACCCAGCTACTCTAATAGATGTCTCACCTGTGTACAGAGGCAGTGTTGCATCTCTGCTTCCATTTCATGGACATCTTATGATCAAATGAAGTATTTTTTTACCACAGCATCTCAGAGGTTTGTGTCTGTCCATCGCCTCTTGAATCCTTACTGCTTTCCAAGTCCATCTCCCATCCTTCTGGCAAAACCTATGTTATGTTTCAATATGTATTAAAATGGCCAAGTGATCCATTTATGATAATGCAGTTTTTATTTCTATCCATTATAGACAGAGGCTTGAAAGCAGGTTATCTCACACCCTGATGACAACTGAATAGACAGATGCACTTTACTGCTCACCTAGACATTTGGGAGCGTTAAGGCTTGTGTGTTTCTGTATGATCTCTGACAACCTAACAGGTAGGTGTTTTTGCAAGAAAAATCAAGTGTTCTCTGTTTTCTCCTTTCTTTACAGAAGGAGACGTAACCGCTGATTTTAACATTCAGGTTAAGTGACTTATCCCCAAGTTTCAAGCATATAATTATTTCTTCTTCAGGGAGAGAAGGAAAGAAAAGGAGGCCTCTAACACCCCCTTTTTACTACTTTTCCTGCTATTACAACACAGAGGTTTTTAAGCTTAGTCTCTCTCAAACCACAGCATCTTAAAGCGCCTTTAGACATTGTCCTCTAGGTCTAGCTGTGACAGTTTAAGATATTATTATCCTCAACTATTCTTTCCCACTAGGATGTAAAGATTCCTTCTGCTCCAGCTCTTCAGAAATCAGCCAGATTAAATTAGAGTGTGTCTTCACATCAGTTTTAGTTTCTCTAAACCAGAACGGCCTCAGCTTACACTCACCTCTGCTTTTCCTACTCCCTTCTCACAAACTTTAGTAGTCATTGGTCTGTATAGTGAGGCAGCTCGGAGAAGGCAAAACCGTTTATAATTACTCACTTTTTCTTAGGATTAAGATGCAATCACATTAGGTTCCTTTCACAATTTAGGGAGAAATCTCTAGAGAGTAATTCAGACCACCTAAATTCTGATTTTTCTCCTCTCCTTTTAGGAAATCTGGGGATAAGGTTATATGATACAGTTGAGCTGATCTAAAACCTTGCTCTTCTGTTGAAAGAGGTAGTTCTGCTCCTCCCTACTTCCCACCATACAGGCCTGCCACCCTTTTTCAGCAGCTAAATAGCTGTCTTGCGTAACTGCACCCTAAACCACTTCACTGTACAGATGAGCACCAGTTGTGGCACAAGAGAGAGAAGGCAGAAGGGTGAAGCTGCCTTTTTAGTGACGGTTTACTGTTAGGTTGGCGTAGAGGTACCATTTGACCCTGTCCTGAAATTGCTTGTGTGAACTGCTAATCCAGCTGGTCGGGAGTGATGTCTGCATTAGGAAATGGCTGATCTCTCGCTGGCTGAGCTGTGGTTTTGTAACCTGCAGCGAAGGAGCTGTGACGTATCCTTAGGCTAGATAACGCCTTGAATCACAGTGCTACTTGCTGATTGAACCCTTGTCCAATTACCTGCACATTGAGACATTTCTAGCATGATTATCCCATTTTCAACCTCCATTTACACAGTTTGATAAGTGATTCTCAGTCAATCTTCCAGGAGACTGTTAACCCTCTATGTGAGACTAAAACCCTGTTCTCTGTAAAAGTCGTTCTACTGCTCAACAAAACCAGATTTCCCCTCCTTCACTGCTTACTTAATGAGCTAAACTTTCCCTTATTCTTCCTTTCCTTGCTTGGAAAGTTTTCTGAGAAGGTCATTTGAAAACCCTTTTCTGCAGTCTGTCAAGACCTCTGGGATGGTGCCTGGTGGAATGTCATGGACATCAATGTGGATTGTAACTAAAGAAGTCCTTCCTGAACTTGGAATCTTCCATGTTCATTGTAATCACATGTTGCCTTCGTTCCTGGAAAACTACTAGCTTTTCTATTGTCTGTCTTTTGTCTCTTGCAGATCGTCTCAATCAGTTTCCTTCATGGAGTTCTCAGACAGGACTATCTATTGACTTTGGCAAGTTGAGAGTTGCGTCTTTGACCTCTGAAGTCTGTCTGGTTTGCACCAGTAGCAATTCTCAATCGGTTCCTCCAGCTTATTCTTGCAAGGCAGTTTCTTCATATGTCTACAGTGTCAGGTACAATTAAATACACCCAGGGGTAAAGATTTCGGGCTTCCTCCTTGCTGTGCTATGTTTTCAGTCATCTTTTGTTTCCTTGCCTATGCTTTTTATGTGATTCCTCTGAGAGACTGTGTGGGAGTCCCTGTGGAGTGATTTGGACCTGTCTATTGAGGAAAGATGTTCCTCTCAGCCACAAAATTTCTCCTCCACCTGAAATATTACCTTTTACTTCATAAATATGTCTCTTTTGAGGGAGGAACCGAAATTTGGCACATCCAGTTTAGTGGCATATAGCTGATGACCCTCCGTCCATCTGTGTTGCTGATGGGAAGCTGCTTTACGAAGCAAAGCCTCAAGCTCAGCTCTGGGAATATTCTCAGAAATTCCACTTGCCAGCCACTTGCTTTTCACAGTTTGCATTCCCTCAGTACCATCCCCTTGTAAAGGAATACAAATAAGCTTAGGAAATCAAAGTCAAAACCTACAGCACGTCCTTGTACCTGATGCAAACTACTCAAGAATCCTAAAAGCAATCGCGCAACCCTCAGAAGACCCCGAGGGTGGGCTTTACACAGACTCCATATGTGGTGCTGAGGGTAGGGGTATCAGGGAACTAAACCCGCTGCCGTGTCAGACCAGGACTCCTTAATTTGGCTGTTTGCATGTATCATTATTCACCATTAGGAGTCAGGGGCTGATAACTGGGTTTCTAGTGGACAGGGCCATATGCCTTTGTTTCCTGCTTTTCTCAAAGCTCTATTTGTGCCCAGGTGGAGTCAAACCTCCATCCAGTCACAGAGATGCAAATAGCCGTTAGGCTTTTTATTGGACTTCCTTACCATAGCTCCACCTTGTGCTTCAGCAAAGGAAGCTTAAGAGAGGAAAGTAACTGGCCTATGTTAATTAAAGACTTCTGCTTTTCCTAGTGACAGACTATCAGTTGGTAATTACAATGCATCAGTGACCCCACCTTGCCTCTGCTTGGTGAGCTAATGAGGGAGAGAGGACGGGCTGTAGTAAGAGGCTGTCCCGAGTGGTTTGAAGTTGTGTAGGGGAGCGTTTACTTCACTCTAAAAATGGAGTTTGAACTGTGAGGTTGGGGTGTACAACACTAATACTGATATATGCCCTAGGACACTGTGAATTACCTTCTCTTGCTGGTCGATATTAGATATGCTACTAGTGCTACACTGAACTAATACACATTGCAGCACATGCTTGTCTGCTCCAGAGTGGAAGGAGGTCTCTCTTCTTTTTGTCTGTGTATGTGCAGATGACCTGCTCCACCTCATTAGCTCTGCAGTGCTGGCTGGTGCACTGGGAAGGATGATCCTGAAAGATCCACCCATCTGAAAGGGATGAAGAACGGCAGCCCTGGTAACGCTGCCATCTCTGCTTCCTACACAGAATCGATTTGATGAGGATAGAGGAACATGCAGGGATGCAAAGGTGCCATAAGCTTGCACCTCCCTTGTAGGCATTCCGTGAAATGAACAAGAATGTTCCAGCTCAGATTTTTTTTAAATCACATACGTGCATATAATATTAAACCATAGTCTATAACCAACAGTTCAGGCCCTGATTTGAGTTAAATAGACCTCAGCTGGGGAGCTGACCTTACCGTCCCTATGCCATTTGAAAAAGCCAGCTGCTGAGTTATTTTAGATGTTTTCTCAGGAGCACAATGCACAGCTAGATCCTATGATCAGCCCCCTGAAGGAAGTATAAGTGAAGTGCTGTCCCCTTTAGTTTTGTAGAATAATAAATTTAAAAGACACTTGATTCTTAAAAACTCCTCTGCAGCTAGATGAAAAAATACCCCTTTTCTAAAAGCTTATATAAATAACGATCTAACTACTCAACTAATATCCTACAGTAACATTTTGTTGGAATTCTATGATCTGCCTCAGCCCTCAAAACCTGATATTTGAATAAGTTGTTGTTACAATTCAAAACACTTTAGGAAATTTACCAAATACTGTGGTTTAAGCATATATATTGTATCTCTTCTGACACCAGTGCGATTTGAGCATGTACTCAGAGGCACTACAATATTTTACTGAACAGGGATGTTATCAAATGTGTCCTTAAATTAAATATTTGTAATTCTTAAAAGCCTAAATTAGCTAAATGTCTTTGGTCAGTATCTGTTAGAGCTGATGTGGGATCACTTGATAACGTTAGAAGGGAGAAACACGCATTTGGTAGAGATCCAGAGCGCTGAGTTTCAGGGTGAAGCAAACTTCTCTTATGTGTAAAGCAGTTGTTAAAGTCTCAGAGAGATTTGTACTGGGAATGCCGTTGGCATAGTGATAACTATCAAACTGAATGGACTCTTGGAAAGAACAACACTTGATAACAGCTGTGTTTGCATTAAACATTTTTAGAGTTCAGTTCAGAGCAGTTCTGCACCATATATGTAGAATTTTTATGCAGAATTTGCATACAGAAAGCATGGAATGCTCTGTACTGGGTAAATTATTTGCTTCTGCTATTTATTACACTCCCCCCAGCCTTCCCCTGGGCACACGTGGCTGCAAGGATTTGAGTTAGTAGAGAAAACAGGTGTGTCTGGTCATAAGAGCAAAAAGCAAAAAGCATGCATTCAAGGGGAAAGTAGGATTTTTGTTTTGAAGGAGATGTATAATGCAGTCCTCCCTCTGGGTCCATCTAAACTGACCTTTTGGCAAGAATGAATTAAGGCATAGATACCATGGCCCATATTTACCTCATCTAATGGAGATGCTTTAATTCTGTCCTTATTAGGCAAAAGATCTAAACACAGTCTTAAGTCAGGAACATTGTGCTAGGCGTACTCTTCTCTCTGAGGAAGAGAGGTTCTTCTAGGTCGTACTTCAGGTCATGTACGCACTGAGCCATCTTCTCTCTCTTTAGAGAGACCAACAGGGAAATTACACGATAAGACTGAACTGGTCCAACAGCTCACTTCAGGTGAAAGGGGCAGTCTCACTCCTCTTCCTCGCCCTTCTTCCCAATGATGTGGATCGATTTTCTGTTGTAGCAGCTCTTGTGCTTGCCTGACTGCATAGTAAAAGCTGAACCAACTCACCAACCTGGAAGCTAACTACTCTTTTTCTTTGGTCAGGTGGAGCAAAACCTTTCCTGCAGGCTGAGTGAGTTGCATCAGGCCTCAGGGGAGTGCAAGGAAACATGTAAAGAATACTGCGATGTGAAGGATCCTTTCCTTCCAGCAGAGCTCGCCTCCAGTTGTCTGACTTCCCACTTCCCAAAAGGCCAAGGATCACAGCACAATACTCCACAGCCTGCAAGTCTCACCTCCTGTTATTCCTGAGTTTGGATTTGGAAATGGAAGAATTGTGGATGTAAAGCTTCTTTGGAGTTCTTCTGGCAGTGTTTTTCCATGAGCCTCTGGACAACTGAAGGTGAAGCTCACAGAGCTGTGCAAGTCCCACCTGCCTTCCTGTTCCCAGGATAGCATAACCTGAATATGTTGGGATTTGGCTGAAACACTGCAACTAGTATTCTTTTTCCTGCAAAAGGTACCTTCTGATTTTAATGACCAAAAGTGCTAAGTACCTGAATTTTACATGTCATGCAAAAGTTAGCATCTCTGTCAGCAACTGCCATTAATACCATTTTGGGTCACGTTTTCTGCAGTGATTTAGGAAGTAGGGTGCGACGACTGGCTCAACAGCATCACGTGCAGCAGTTTAAGTGTTCGTCAGAGGTTGCTGCCTGAAACACTGACCTGATCCCACCTGACCTGCATAGCTCATGAAACCTGATGAAATTTCTGAAAGGTACTATGACTAACTGGTTTCACCTGTGTCTGTGGTAACTGTACCATTTTTCTTTCCTTGTGAGGGAGAGGTACGATGAGTAATAGCAGACATCATTAATTCTTTTGGGTATTTTTGGTTTCTAATCATGGTTTAATTTTTGAGAGTCTTTGAGCCAGAGATTATTTCCTTCCTGAGAAAAAAATCTCAGCAGTAGATTTTCTTGTAGGCCAGCAAGGATGAGTGGTGGAAGTAGGAAGATATGGTTCTGCTATGGTTATGCCACCTATATGAAATCTATAGCTGAGTTTTAACTCCTGATCATTGCTTGCAGCTATCTTAGGCTTCTGGCTTCTGGTCCTTACGGCATTTAGCCTTCAGCAACTGAAAAGGCTGCCAATTCCCCACTGTCCACGCAACCACTCAGCTGCAGAGGTGGCTCCACAGCAGAAGCAGTAGCAGAGATGATGTGGGTATCACCACTGGTGGGCCAGTAGAGGAAGAAGACAGTATGAGTGGGGGAAACAACTGATGTGGAGCAGCGAGGTTGCAGGAGGGTCTCCGGCAAAAATATCAGCAGAAGGCACAGAAAATCCACACAGAACCGTGGAGAGTGCTCTCTCTGTGCTGTGTCACCACAGTCAGAAGAGCAGAAAGCAAACACAGTGCCTGCCTTCTGAATCAGAATTTTGTCTCGAGTAAACCTGGTTTGGCTTGTTTTAAAAGCAGTTCAAATGTTTAAATAGTGTGAGACAAGCGGAAATCATCAGAAACCCAGAAACATGCATGCTGGTTCTCCTGCAGGTAGTTTGTGAGGACAACGCCTGAATGTCCAGAGATCCTTGTGTTGGTTGTTCCTGTTCTCATCAGGTGGAGATTCAGTCTTATTTCTTTAGTCTTCCTTCAGTGCCACAAAAGGTTGGAGGTGGCGGTAAGTACCACTTCGGGGTCTAATGTCCCTAGAGTTGAGACATTATCTGTTCCATATGGCTGAACATTGGTTTATTAATCAGATTTCATTTGTGGTGCAAGAGTAAACTTGTCTTCCATGTTCCTCCTTTGTACGCAACCTATAAAAGGCTTCATTGTTTTAAAAGAAAGATTCTGGGCTAAGGGAGAGCTGTGCAGTTTTGGAAACATCTTTTTTTTATTTTTGTTCACGCCAAGAACAGCATTCATCTTTTAAGGCTGCATTTCACGTTGAGGGAGGCAGCCTGTATTCCCATGGTTTGAAAGGGACAGAGTGTCTATGGGGTAGGACCTCCCCACTCTCAGTGTCCCCTTGTGCTTTCCAAGTGCTTAGCATTCCTTACAAATTACAGTCTTTTGTGGTACAGAATACTGTGCTATTTTAACCAATTGGAGGGGTGGTGGTGCTGGGGGGAATATAATAGGCTAAGAAGTATTTTCTTACTGCGCTAGATGGTTTGTTTAGGCTTCCATCCTGCAACAGGGTCTGAAGGCATGGACCCTCACAGTCCCGCTGGGACTCCCTGTGAACAGAAGAGGTCTCATCTGGCGTCACATCCTTACGTGTGGCTTCCCATGTAAAATCCTCTGTCAGTTGTAGCACTTCCATGTACTTAAACTGATCAAACAGCATGAAGGAAAGGAGCTCTCAGTTACAAATCCCATAATACTGATAGGCAACTTAGTTACTGAGCAGTAGGCAGGTGCCTAATGTTCGTTTCAACGGGTAGAATGATTATTCAATCTCAGATCGCTTGAATGCAGTAGGAAATGTGAAAAGAACAAATAAGGAAGTAGCTTCCATGAGAAACATTTAAGTTTACACTAGAGAGACAATAAGCAAATTATTGACTTCAAGAATCCCATTTTCAGGAGGCTGTGAAAAGTGTTGGTAGAAGGGTCCAGAGATCAAAAGAAGACAAAAATGTTAACAGATCTTCCTGAGAACAAGAATGTGGCAGTGGGAGACTTGTTAGAGCCATCTACGGTGACAGCACAGAGGGGAGAGATGTACATACTCTATAAGGTAATCTAAAGAAATTGGTCCTCCCTGCTTAAAGCAAAAAGAGCTGAGAGCTGGCAGTAAGCACCAGTAAGCCCTGGGGGACTACTAAACAGCTGTATTGCATATATTGTTTTTAAGATTTGTTTTCTCAGAATAGTTTGGTTGTAAGATCTGCCCAGATTCTGTAGATCTAGGCTTTTCACACTGACAGTGGTAGAAAACAAACAGCATCCTTGGAGCAAAGTATTTTTAGTCAGAGCATGAGTCTGTGTACAAAAACAATCTGTGGATCAAATATTATTTTTCTAACTAAAAAAAAAATATTATCTTCAACATCCGTTTTTTCAAAACTACAGTGAATTCTCACAGCTTTGCCCACAGTTCATGTATCCATCCATCTCTTCACCCACACAAATCTAGCATAAATCAGAAATTTAAGCATACACTCAGGTGAGTGACATTTGTTTAACACCTGGTGCGGTAAGGTGCAATATGAAGGCAGTACATGGACTGATTTCAGGAATCTGTCAAGAATAAATGTTATTGATAATAAATGCTGAATATGCAGCCGGGATGTAAGCAAACGAAAACAGCACTGCCTTTGTTTCTGCTGTTCTCTTTATTTCATTCATTTTCATCCATACTAAGTCCTAACAAATATAGGATCTATTCTAAAGAAATCCCTAGAGAGTACTTTCCTTGTAGGGGAAGAGCAACCTCCTCAGTCTCAGGGTAAGAACGTATTAGAGGCAGGAGAAAATAACTGGGGGAAAAGTAGGTGTTTCCTGAAGGTATGCTGATTTGGGAGTTGAAAGAAGAAAAGAATTTGCTGGAGTCTTGTGAGAAACAAACACCCCTTGGGATAATCCAAACTAATAAACCCTCTCTTTTACACTATTACGAAATTTCTTCCTATGTTCTTACTGTAATTCCTGACGCTAATGATGTGGGTACTTTTTTCCTCAAATGTGTTATTCCCTTTACACTTACTATTCAATGAAATCTCATTTCTTCTTTGTTTCAAAGGAACACAAGCAGCAAGAAACAGTTCTGTATTTGGAAAGACTTGGAAATCCTTTTTGTTGTATCCCAACTAATTTAAAGAGAATAGTAAATAAGGTTCTACCTCTGACTTGACAAGTTTTTTGGTGTAAAACGCCCATTTAACAGCTGTGCTACCAATGTGAGCTCGAAACTGCAGCCATCTATGTGCTCTGAGCTGTGCTCTAAATCACTTCCCACCCGTCTTCGGCTGGCACAGTCAAGTGCAAAGAGCTTGGAACTGCCTGCCCGTGTTTGGGCACAGTGTGGGAGAGAGCCAGGGTGCCACAAGTTAGAGGATCCGCTAACCAAAGGTTAAAAAAACCTGTAGCTGGTGCGCATCTACTCATGGTTTGCTGAAGGTGTAGCAGGTGTAGCTCTTTTCACCTGCTAAACTGCAGAGATAAATAACATTCTAGTCATTATGCTGCAAATTCCCTTTACTTATCTCTGGATATGAGTAGGAAGAGCAAAAGCTCACATAAATACAAAGTGGAGAAGATTAGCTGCTTTCTTTAACGGTGTGTCCCGCATGTGAAAAAACCTGAAAATCTCCTCTGAAGTCCTAATATGCAAAGAGGCGAAAGGTGACTGGGGACAGGAGGAATATTTATGCTGATGGGATCCCACCTCCTGGAGACGCTGCTCTTTTAAAGAAGTTCTGCTTCTCTGAAGAACTGTGGAGGTGGGAAAGGATTACTTTCTTTGCCACGGAAATCTGTAGGGCCCAGCCATATTACTCAGGTACTTGGCAAGAAAACATGCCCTGAAACGTCGCTTCCCTTGAACTTGATAGGAACTGTGTCACTGACTTCAGTGGGACCTGGATCGTGCCCTAATCTGTTAAAGAAATAACAGTGACATGACTGTTTTCCCTCCTGGCCCCCTACTTTTGGCTATTCTGCCCACCACAGTGTTTATACTTTCTCAAGCTGGGCTGGTTTGATTGCAGCAGCACAGACAGACTGCGTACGCCTCTGACCCAGGGAGCTCTTACAACAGAGAGAAAGCATTGTGCCGCAGCTTTTTGCTCAGGCAGCTCCTCCAATTATTAAGGGAATAGCCTCAAAGAATCTAAGGAATCGCAGATATTCTGAGAGAAAAAAAAAAATAAAAATCTGTTGGCTGAAAGTGACTGTGTAGAAAAAGAAAAGAATGAACTAGCATCTTGATTCAACATGTCTGTTATATCAATCATTTACTGAGTGGGTAGCAAAGATATGATCTAATAGGTGCAGGAGTCTTATTTCCTGTTAGAAGCTGAGCATGCCTTTTGTGTGAAATCAGAATGTTTTTATTTTGGTTTATTCACTGAATATTTTTGTCAGCTAATTTCAGCGGTAATGTGGCAAAAAGCATATAGGTAATTATGTTTTGGAGTATATAAATCTCTTTAAGATCTTCTGGCGCTTTTATAAGGCTTTATAATATATTCTCAAAAACTTTCAAGCCTCATGCTTTGTAGTGATGTGCTAATTTTCTTCCTGTGTTGCCCAAGTTCAGGTTCGTATTTAGGTATAAGGGTCATTCTTTTTCCTCGAGAAAGTGCTAGTGTATGTACAGTTACTGATAACGCAGTCATCCTCAGAGTTTACTTCTCTCACATTCAGGAAAAACAGATAAATCAGAATAAAATGGCGAGTGCCATCATCGGCTCCAGAAATCAGTGGTGTACACACCGTGATAAGCGGCTGGATCAATATCCACATTGATGTTTAGGCATCTAACTACCCATGGATTTCACTGGGAATTCAGACACTTAATTAGGATTTAGTTTGGATCTCTCTGTGCACCTGGCTCTATGCCTGGTATGAAGTGTTAGCAGGATCAGCCCCCTCAGCTCATATGCTCAAATCTGCCATGATCCTTCTGTGGGCAAGCTCATACGCTCCCCAGTGACTTCGGTGGAGTCAGGAGAGCCTGGAGGTTGCTGCTGTGGAGCTCGTTTTAGAATCCAAGTCTAAGTTTTACTATGAATGAGGAGCTTTCTGTCTTTTTTTGATTTTTTTTCTGTCTGTGTGATGATTTTGTTACCTCTGAGGTATCACAGAAGCAACAGGCGTGATTAGAATAGGTTAGTAAAATATGAGACACAAGCAAGTAATTGTTTCAATAATCAATTTTAGAAGACCAGGACCCTGAGTTTCCTTCAGGGCTGGTTCCTTTCTCCTCCCTGGATTTAGAACCAGTTAGTGTTATCTGTAGGCAGGGCGCACAGTGTGAGGACAGTTTAAACGTTTCCACTGTGATAGGTCTGGAGTGGCTGGCCTTGCTCAGGAGATAAAATTGTAGCTAGTATATTTCAGAACCAAATAGCTCTTAATGCCAAGTCAGCGTTGGTATTAGGTTCTTCTTTTCTTGCTGTCTTAGGACCAAAAAATAATTGCCCTTTAGGGCAATTTACCTATAGGTGAAACTGTATTTGGCAGTGGGAATTATGTGGAAGAACTGAATTCTGAACCCTTTGGCTTCGTAGTTCTGGCAGCCCTAATGTGGTGCTAGTAGGAGGTACCAAGAACACGGGTTAAAAGTATAGAGGAGCAAATTTGACAGTGTTCGCCATGTTTATCACTTCTATTGTGTGTCTGCATTGACACTCTCAAATCATTCCTTGTGTTTTCTGTAGCAGGGCAGTGATGATCTGCATTCTGTGCTCCTAAAAACAATGTATGACTTTGCATCTGGTTGTATTACAAGATGCGTAAATAGACAAATGACCTCCGATGAAACCAAAGAACTGACATATCCTCATTGTTATTCATTCCTTCACCCAGCTTTGTGTCATCTGTAAACTTTATCAGCAGCAAAACTGTCTCTTCCTTTGAATTCCGGAATTCTAAGGAATGGCACAGTTCACAGTGAGATATCCCTGTGCTACTACCTGTGCTATGCCTCTTGGAGCTCCCAGACAACGTTCTTTGTACCTTTAGACCTAATTTTCCATATAAGGTGGTTTCTTGGCCATGTTCAAGCCATAGACTGGGTACTGAATCAGTTTTTATAAAGTACTAGTTTAAAATTGACAATTTGTGACACGTGCTGTACAGATTTTTTTGATTTATTCTGTCAGCTCTGCTACTTTTTACCAAAAAAAAAAAAAAATTATAATCACAAAAACATTTTAAGTATTTAAGACTTGTGTTCCATTTCATCAAGAGGATTGATACTATCTGGTTTGTGAGCCTTAGGCTTTATAACTGATTGCATCTCATCACAACCTTATAATAGTCTTACCAGGAATTGATGCTGTGTTGACCCTTTTGTAGTTACTCGCAACTCCCTAGCTTCATAGAAATGTTGGTATGCAAATTATTTTCTGCAAATCTTCTGCTTTTGCAAGATTTCTTAAATAAAAACCATACAGGCTCAGAGCTCCTTGGACAACTCGTCAAAAACTCTGAAGTGTAAATTACCTTGTGTCTGAATTCAGGCATAAGATAGTGTGGCAGTAAATGCTGTCAGGAACCCAGTGAGGGAGCAAGTGCAATCACATTCATTAATGCATCACGTAACAGTGGGAATGACACCCACGGAGCGTGTTTGTGGATTGAGCACTGAGATTCTGGGCTGAAATCACAGCCTGGCCATGTCCTCTGGGTTGTTTCGAGGGCTGTAACAAGCCCTGTGCTAATGGAAGGGGGATCGGGGAACTGCCTCCATGTGTAACAACCCTGTGTAACCTACTGTTTTCTGTTCCACATCCAGAACTCAGAATGGCTCCAGCAGAAGATACTATAGCCTTGACCTGCTTCTACCAGGCTTCCCTTCTTGTGTCATGGCTTGAAGAGGACTATGCATAAGATTAACTAAGTCCACACCAAAGTGGAGCTTTCTCTAAACGCCCCCAAGGCTTGGAAACTGAAGATTGCCATAAAGTAAGAGACTATAGATGAGAAATTTTTTTTCCTGTATTTTCTTTGTACTTTGGCGTGTTTACCAGCTCATCCTTTGTCTTTTGAGACTATAGAAGTTCAACTATTTTGCTGGTTAGTGCTTTCTGTAGACAGTAAGAAACCAAACTGCAGATTAATCTCCAAACAGTTAACGTACATTTCTAGAGGAGACAACTGAGAGAAAGGTGCACTATTGTTATAAAGAAAAAAAAAGGAAAAGCCCACTCAACAATTACTTTTCAAGACAAACATTTAAGCAATTTGCCAGAAAAAGGTAAAATACTGTCCATCATCTGCAATGTGCGTCTTGCTCTTGCAGCTTGTCCCAGTGACTGCTTTCAAGCCTTTAACTAAAACCTAGGGAAAGTTGTATTTCAAGGAATAGCCTTGGAAAGCTTTGATTCATTGCTTGTGTTCAGGATTTGTGAGATGTACTATAATTGCATATGTTATTACTCTTGCAATATTTTGTATTACGTTACTGCATGTTTATAGACCAAAACTTTATAGACAGATAGAAAGCAGTCTGAGAAGGAGGGGAGGCATAAATCAAGGTATAAAACTGCCCTGAATAATATTTTATGTTTCACTATATTGACCTGGAATTACAGGATAAAGACGTTTTCCACTGTTGTACTGTTCTTGTCTTGCCTTCTCTGTCTGTCTCTTTCAGGCTTATTGGAGTTCTTCATTAAATCCAGAATCTGTATCAAATGAGCTGTAGTATGCTGCAGCACATAAAGGTTTCAAAGCAACAATTACTCTATTATTTCAGCAGAGATTACCTGTTTGAAATGAAACCCACACTGAATCCTTTCTGACCTGGTCCTTGTTGTGATACTGATAACAAGCCACACTTTCCAGTCTTTATCTTACCTCCTACAGGGTAATCTTTTCTTCTGGAGCTTAATTCTGCTAATAGCACCCTTGACTGGTTGCCAGACAACAAACACAAGCAGGTGAAAAATGAATGGCTCCAGTCTGACCGCTGATAACTCCTAGAGACTTTTTATTCTCAGAATTTCCTCCAAAATATACAAGTTGACTGGTGGACAATCAATTACATTCCTCGTATGCTTCTCCCTCCTTCAGACTGGTTATTCTTTGAAAGAAATTGTGATGATCTTTTCTACAGTTTCAGATTCTTTTTGTTTTTCCTCCTCCAAACAACAGTAAATAGTAATTCCAGATGGTAGAAATTACTTTTAAATTAAACCAGTTAATACAGGGAACGTATGCTTATCTAATTCTGCTGTTTTAAGTGGTAACGATATGATGGAAATGGGTAAAACTGATGTGCAGTGAAGGTATGCAAAATAGTTTGAGATTGTAAAATGCTTTTCCCCCCACCCCCCCCTTTTCTGATTTACTGTCCATGAAAATGAATTATAGACTCGTGAAGAAAACAGAGGTTTTTATTTGCTGAACTCAATAGGCTGCTTTCTGGGGACTTGAACTCTGCAAAGTGCTGAAAAAAAGATTACTGCATTCCACTGACAATTTTTCTGTTTGAACCAAATGGGAGGGATGACAGTATGCTGTGCTCTGCCTTTCTGCTTCCCAGAGAAAACCTCAGGACTGTTCATTGTTCCTCTGCTGTGCATGGAGAAGTCAAGCCCTGAAGCTCAGGCTTAAAAACTTTGCTAAACTGTGGATTTGAGCCTGGGCTTAGCTTTAAACAGTTCCTCCTCAAACCAAAGAGTGCAGGAGATCCTTAGCACCTTGCGGGTTTGGACCGTATGTGACTTGAAGCCATTATCATAAGGAGGATGGTGTAAATGGACCTCGCTCCGCTGAAATCAGTGAACGTACATTAATTTACACCAGCTGAAGATTTGGTGGGGACTCATTTGTTTTTTCCAAAGTGATTTTTCTTTTACCGTTTGAGTATATGATTATAAGGTAACTAGTTAGTGCTGAGGGGGAGTATGGTTGGCTTTGCTGGAAAATATAAAAGTATCCACTGTTCCTTCAGGGAAATCATTTTAATAGATAACAGCATGTTGTACAATGTTTCATCAGTGATATTTAGATCTAAATTAGGAGCAGTTGTGAGATGGGTTGCCGATTTTCTTGTGATAAAAGGGAAATAGTTCAAGAAATATAGACCAGATGTTATCTTAATCCAATCCTCATGTACAAGAGCACACTATGAGACAGTAATAATAGTCCCTTCTACCTGTTTCTAATTTTCCTGCTCTGAAGCACCCCCTGTGAAAAATAGATTAAACCAACACATCATTTATGAATCGGCACTAGGCGGGTTTGAGTTTGTATGGAATGCGGTATGCGTGGCACAGACCGGAGGGTGCAGCCACTAGAGTTTGATACATGTTTGAAAATGCTCGTTTGACAGCAACGTTTAAGACAGCAGCTCTTAGTGATTTAGAAGGAGAGTAGCTGGTTTGGGTTTGAATCAGGCTTTTGGTTCAGCATATCCCTACACAGTTTCAAATTTGTCATCGGTGTTTCTAGGCAGTATATGTTATACAATCCTCAGCAGGCCAAAAAAGAGGGGGTTGATCCTCAGCTGCTGTAAATCAACACTGATCCATTGATTTAGATGGAACTACACTGATTTGTACCATCTCATGGTCTGGACAAAGTGTATTAACTTTCCCCATGAAAATCCTTCACAACAAAAAGCTCCATTCACAGTCCTACTGGATAAGCAGTAACTAATGTGTCTCTGTTCTCGTAATAATGTTTAATACCTGCATCATTTCCTACTTGCTGGGGCAGCCGAAACATTACTCTTTGCTTTGACGTAAGAAGTTGAGTGCTGCGCATTTGTAATATTTGGGACAGCTTTTTCCATAACTCTCCGTCTGAGCTAAAACATTTTGCTGGAATATTCATGTCTCTTGGCATCAATATGCCAAGGAGGAATTTGGGTAGCTGTCTAGTGACTCGGGAGACAAGACTTCTATTTTGCTTTGAGGAGCACAGTAATATGAAAATACTTTATTCAGCACTATTCAGAACTGTCAGAACTACGGGGATATTTTTGTCCCCTGGAAATAGCAATAGCTGTGAGGAGAGCAAGAATACCAACAACAGTGTTAATAAGACTGCTTTATCTAGAGTAGACACCTTCTGAGCTGTTCTTCAAGCGGACTAAAAATCATGTTTTTCAGATCGGATATTTTCATATTTCTATGAACAGAGGAAACAAGAGCAGGCGATGAGACAATTAATCTTCAGAGACTGCCCACACAGCTGGCTGTCTGCTGCAAGGACTGTGTGAGGATGGAACCGAAGTTTTCCTTTTGAAACGAACTCCTTTGCTCTTCATTCATTTTTAAAACGAATGGATAGCATTGCAAATGGACTCACCCCTCTGTTGTTTTTTGGTTTATTTTATTTTCTTTTTTTCAACATCTGTCAAGATAAATGGGCAAGCTTGTGCTGGAAAAATGGCTCTGAAGGGCCAAAAGAGGCTGTAGGCTCACACTGGAGAGCTGGATTCCCATAAAAGGTTCATAATCTGACTGTGCATCTATAAAGACTCACGGGTGATGTATCAACACATTAGAGAAAAAGCGGTCAGTATTTCTGTAGGAGAGTGTTTTTATCGTGTTTTAAACTGTTAATCCAACACTGTCATTTTATTTATATTCTGTCTGTACCTCAAGGCCCTACTTTTCTTTTGAGGGTCTAGTTTTGTTCAATCCTGTACAAATATATGCACTGAAATTCTCTTGAGTCAGGCAGTGTAATAAGAGGAGACAGGTGGACCAACAGGAACAGGAGGGGATGGGATCATAAAGGACTGGCACAAGAAGATGCAGAAAAAGAGTCCAGGTTCCCTGGACTGCTCTCATCAACGGGAAAGCTGTCATTTGGGATGGGAGTGTATCAGAACTATAGATGGAAAACTTGATGGATCGAAGTAGTTAATAAGAGAATAAAATGAGAGGAAGAAAAATGTGGAGTGGTTGAAAATGTGATAGGAGAGAGAATCCACCTGGCAGACAACCTGTGGACTAGGAAAGCTTGAAACGCTGCAGCAGCAGAGGGGAATACACGCATCGCATCAAAATGCAAAGTGCAGTTTAGAGATCTCGGTGCTAAAAGGCACGGGTGGCGGTGGTGGTAGTGGGGTACGTAGGTTAATACTGAAAGCGTGTTATTAGTAATGACCAAAGACCTTTAGCCTCCTGTCCAAAATCCTTTTTTACTGTATAGAACGGGAAAGTAAACTCTATCATGTTGGGCTATTTAGTAAGCTATTAGTGCATTCATCTTTTCATCATTTGACAGGTGGAAGTAGTAGTCCAGCTTTTAGTTTTAATTATAAGGGATTCCAGATGTAGAATAGGACATAAATTAAAACCAGATCTACTCATATGTCTTTTCAAAGTAAGCCAACTTCAAGGTATCTGCTTTTCATTTTAAAATGTTATTAAAGCTATTACTAAGAAATTCATAGTCTTAGCATGCTCCAATAATTGACACCTTTAAAGTGACTAAACAGATTTAGAGTGTGCAGAAAAGTAAATTTGTCTTAGAGAATGACTCTAATCATCCATTTACATATAATGGACAAATCAGTGTTTGCGTTTTGAAAGGCTGAGCCAGCAGCCTGTCTAGATGGCTCTTTCTGACTACTCCTCCAGCCTGGCCTGGCTGCTGGGTGTCGGGTTGTTTCCATGATTACGCTACCATGCAAGTGAAGATAAAGAATTAAGGCCAGGGAAAGTCAAGGGGAGTCTTTTGATGAGCTTTCCATCACAGTCTCCTCCTCTCATGTTGATTTGAGCAATGTTACATTATGGTGGAAGTTGCTTTTTTTTTTTTTTTAAAAAAAATTAAATCCAGAACCTTTTTTTTTTTTTCCCCAGTGATAGCAACTGTGTAAAGAAACCTGCAGATTCCTTTGTAAAAAGCCTTTCTTTCCCCACGACCTATTTATCTAGTGATAGGTTACAACCATGCAAATAACGCTGTGCATCTGACTTCATAAAAAGTCTGAGGTTTCCAATAATTAGAATGATAGCTGGCAAGTCTGATAAATTAGAGAAATAACTTGTTTGGTGTAAACTGAGCCTGTTTCTGAGGCAGAAATGTTGGGCTTTTATCCTCTGGAGTGTGATTGAAAGGGTGAGAAGTTAATTTGGCAGCTTCGCTTCTATGGTTTCATAATGTTTCTCCTCCCCCCTCCCCTCAGCTTCAGGGAAGGACTGTGATTTCAGTACTTTGCGCCTGCCCTCGTACAAGGCAAGAGCATGACCCGAAACGAAACCCCTCTCCCCAGGGCACATCCTGAGCAGTAACAGCTTGGCTCAAGTGTTTCTTATGAACAGCCGTCCAGAGCACTTGATCTAAATCATGCCATTTCCTTCACAGTATGGCACAGTTAACAAGTCAGTGCATCAACACAATCTGCAGATGGCAGTTCAAAAGGTGCACGTTCCCCAGCAAGATAAAGGGCAATGAGTTCCATGGGTTAGCTCATTACTTGGATTCAGGCAGGGGCTCCGTAGGGGTGTGAGGGAGGAAAAGGGGGCAGGCAAACCTTGAGAATGCATGTCTACACAAATAAAGCCAGCGTTGCAAGAAGCATATTATTGAAGTAAAGTGCAAACAGCTTGCAGGGCATGGCTTCCTTCAGAGGTGGCTCGCTACGCCTCCGAAAAGCAAGAGGAGAAGGGGAGTGGAACCAGTGGCGATACGCGCTGCCTGTGCACCTTCGTTTCTCTGCGAGGCCTGGCAAATGTGACACCGTTTCCTGAGCAAAGCCCCAAAAATTCGGAAGAGGTGAGCCAGCTACCGGCGAGGGCCCGGGGCTCGTGGTTGCTCTGCATCCCGCTTGGGAAGGAACCTGTTTTCTGGAGCGTCGCAGAAGGGCTTCTAGAGAGCAGCGTGCACTCCTGCACAAATTACATTAGAGCTAAACGTCCAGTGAAGAATCTCTGAGACATATTAGTCCTTTAGACTTCAAAACAAGCTTAAATTGGAACCATATTGCTGGAATACTTCTTAGCTAACATTTATATTACTTCAGTTACCAAATCCAGACTAAGTCCCAGGACTCGGCAGGGGAGGACATAATATATTAGGAAGTAAGATGGGGGTGTGCACTTCTGGCCTCCTATTTTATATAAATGTACAAAAAGTTTCCTCACACTAGCAAGGAAATGACTACAAGGCCCTAAAGTGCTGATTTCCAGCGGCAAACGAGGGAAGTCCGCTGCCCCTCCTCCCCTCTCTCCCCTGACCATTCTGTGTGTGCCATGCCTTGGGGATAGTTTGGATTACTTGGAGTAAGACTGTTGCATAGAAGCTCAGGTATCAGAGCAGATAATTATACACATATAGCTAGATACAGCAAAGGTCTCAGTGAATTGTCAGAGGATGAGATACATCTCGGGAGACCAAACAAGCCTCCCCTATACTGATCTTTGTAAATGAATCTCTTTGGGAACTATCAAGATGGTGCTTTACCACGATTTTCACTGCTGAGGAAAAAGGAACTCTTCCAAGCTGTTTGCTTTCCAGGTTGTATCAAAAGCTGGCGAGTGAAGATTTTTTTTTTTTCTTTCTGCGCTTATGTTGGTATGAATGCACTGAAAGGCGCTAACATATGTGCTGATCTCTGAGTTCCTGCAGAAGAGGAGTTCAAGGCAGGTTAGGTAAGAGAGGAACAGTAACCCCCCTTCCCCTCCCCACGACTGCAAATCTACAAAGGCTGACTTTCCGGTGAACTCCCTGGTCTACATCGCAATTCTTTTGGAGAAACAGTGCTAAAACTGGGAAGGGCAAATCCTGAGTGGCTGCTAGGCAGAGGTGTGTTGAACTTAGTTCATTCCTTGTGTAATTTGATTGATTTAGTAGAGTTACGCCGGAGAGAAATTTGGCTCCAGGCTTTCGGGTGATGTGTCATGTTTCTTTATTTAACTTATCAAACAGGTGCTTAGCAACAGCATCTTCCACTGGTTTATCCAGAATTCTTCTCTTCTTTCTTTCATTATCCATTCTTTAATATCCTCCCAAACTGTGCTGAGTTAAAAACTGAGCCAAGGCTTCAGGCTGTGCCCCACTGGGACACGCAGGTACACAGGATGTTTCACCAGGCCCTGTATCCATTTCTTTCTTACAACGGTGCCTGGTAATTGCTGTTTTTCTCAAGTCAGTGAGATAAACGAAGGATAAAGAGCCGTGAGTCTCAGAGATTTTTCTGGATTTGGTGAGTTCAACCTTAAGCTAAAGCAGCTGAAGAGGACTTCAGTGGTAAGGAGCTGAACTTTGTTTCATTAGAAATGTTCCAGTTTCTGCTGAAATTAGCAGAAAACAAGTGAGCCCTAAAGGTTTCAGACGTAAGCTGAGAGGCATCAGTCTTCAGCAGTGATTCAGGTTATTCACAGCTGCTCCACAGTGTGACTTCTCTAGACCAATTTTTAAAAAAATGCATTTCTAAAAATGCGGTTTCTGTACTAGAAAGAGCTTTGCCCAAACAACAGGTCTAGGACATGCACCTCTTCAGACACTGCAAAACAGCTGTTCACAACGCAGCCTCCCAAATGTTTTCTCTTTGCTGGAGAGCGCAGTGCCCAGAGCACTTTTAGTGAGATGGCTTGAATGCAGAAGGGCTCTGCCTTGGCTAAATAGATCCTGCTTCTCCTTCAGAGAGATCTTTGATATCTCAATATGATATTGCACGGTGCCATGCTGCACATCGTGTGCACCAGGGGTGTAAGAAATACTGGTTTTTCTATCCCTTTTCCAGTCTCTCTTGAGCAGACGTGAGGAAGGAGGGATGAGCAGTCCTTGTGCTCAACCTTTCCTGTATATATGTGACAAAGCCACGTGCCCTCCGTGCTCTGCCTGTGTCTTTTCACTGGTTTGAGCACAGCTTACCATCCTGTGTAGGTGGTGGAGAGCCTCGCTCCTGAGATCTACGGCAGCCGCAACCTGCCTAATCTCTTATCCCTGTGGCTGTATCCTTCACAGACATTGCTTGCAGAGAAAGTGTTTGCTTTCTTAAGTTACACCTGAAGTTCAGCCCATTTAGGTACACCTGACAAACAAACGTGCGACTTACAAAAAGGATTATATGCCATGGTTGCTTGTAGTAGCAGGAAACAGAACTTAGTGAATTGAGTCCCTTCTATCTTCATCTTCCTGTGATTTCCCTCCTAATGATGGATGTCAGAGAAGTATATGGTTTATTCTGGTAGTTCTTACTGATCAGCATGCTCATATTTCTTACAACTACAGTGGAAATCTCCGGTGTTGTGTTGAAACAGAATCTCAGACCCTCACAGTGCCTCAGTCTCCCAGAAAGCATTCTGCATCTTTATCATGAAACGTCAATGTTATGATAGCACTCAGAAGCCCTAAGGACGGGGACTCCGGTGCACGAGGAGCCATATACTGAGCAATGAAATAGAGAGATCAATCTCACATGGGCAGCCTGCAGCAGAGCAAGCGCACAGACCTGGGTCTCCTGCCTCCCAGTCCCATGCTTTCATCGTGAAATCATTCAGTTCTTTCAGCTGGATCTCCAGGCTCTGTTCTTTAGGACTGTAGTTTCTCTGTCCCTCATGGAAACCCCAGGGCTGGGCTTCACAGACTCTCTGCAACTCTATCCCTTTGGACTGTAATTGATTTGGAGTCAGGTGGTGGTGTAACATAACCCGTATGGAATCTGTTGGTGAAGTTTATGGCCATTCAGTTAAAAAAAAAAAGGAAAAAAAAAGGGAAAAAAAAAAAAAAGGAGGCATATAGAGGGGGAGTAGGAAGTGAATTGAGTTTGAATTCTGGGATTTGAAGCTGTGGTGTTTCACAGCCCGAGGAGAAAAGCTTGTAGAGGCCTTGAACGTGGAGAAATCTATTATCAGCCCGTGCACCACAGTCTTGATCAGCTTGGCTGTGACAGCCTGTGTATATATAGGAGAACCTACAGAGAAATGCCTGTCCCTAGCTCTGCTCAGCCTTTGAGCCAGTATAGAAAAGCAGAGAATTGCAGAGGGAATGCAGAGAATACGTAAAAAAAAAAAAAAAAAAAAAAAAATTTTCCCCCTTTTCCC